>JAWPHD010007566.1:0-127292 GCA_037043455.1 Cyrtodaria siliqua
TAACAGCATTGCTTTGTTCGTCTCAAACATGTGAAACAAAGAAATAAATCAACGGGAGTCTTAGTTTCACCCTTAACCCATGAATATGATGATAACATCATGTTTATTGCTCCTTATAGTTTCGTACCAACACAGTTTCGTCCTATGTCTGTTCGTACCACGTTTAAAACGGGTCGTTTATTTTTATTTTGAGACATCTTTCCCCATGTATTCACATGTACACAAGCAAGTCTATATGTGTAGAAACCGAATTGTATTAGTAGTTTTAATACTAGATGTTTATAAAAGGTGCCACCACTTCCCCACACTTTTATTACAATTCATAATTTTGATAAAGCATCATCAGAATAACCAGACATTTGACACACCTTCTAACTTCTGGTAGGTGATAAACTCTCTCTTTATCCTAGATGTTCAACCAAGTTACTATTATAAATAAGGTATTTACAGTGTGATTATTTTAAAACCCTGCATATGTCATGTACAGTTATTCAAATTGATTCAAGATATGTATCTTTCTAAATCGAATCTTGAAAATGTATCATCTTTTTACTTTGCCAAAGAGTTTTAATTTACTATAGAACCTAAGGATAAAACCCGAGTAAAACAAATTGTATCACCTAGTGAAAATAAGGTAAAATCTCAACATTTTGGCAATGGGTCAAAAAATGAATAGATTGTATCATGTTTGCTTTCGTTGGATATTATTTTGTGTGGGGAATATTTTGTCGAACTGGTTTGTAGGGTTTTCTTGATGTGTTATTAGTTGAGATTTAAGAAAAAAATAGCAGTTTTTGTATATTCTCCACTACGCTTAGCATGACATCCCGATGCGTGTGCGTTGACTCCGTGTACATATAATTATGTGATTGAATTGTATAGACTATACATGTGTTAAGGATATATATTATACAACGAACGATCACAGTTACGTAACGGTATGTGTAGTACATGTGCTGGTAAATACATATATCCGTTAATTTAAAGTGTTTGAGATTTGTGATACTTTGTAAGATATTACCTGTAGCTTCCCCGTTTATAAACGATTCACACATTTTATGTTTCAGCAAGCAATATGCCTATTTAAATTTAGAAAATAACCTATTAATTTATTTGCTGTTCCCTTTTTCATTGTTCTTCGACATTTCCATGAAAACTGTATGTCTTTGAATTTGAAATTTTCCCAAAAATATAATATGCAAACGAAATGTTTTTAAAGTGTTTCCCGAAATTTAATTAAAATGCATATGCCTAATCTTACCTTCAGTATATAGTTTACGTAGCTGGTTGTTTTGTATATTTCTGATATGACTTCAAGGATGTTCAAACAATTGTTGCTTTTTACAGAAAGTGCATCTTATAAACAGGCACTGACAATAGCTACCAATAGAAACTACATATTGTGTCTGATGTCATATGCCATTCACGTTTTTCAACCATTTATTATTATTTTTACAGAAAATACAGCTTATAAAGTACAACACACATTGGTACAACACACATGCCGATAGAAACTACATAGTGTGAATTGGGGCTAAGCCTCGAACAAAGTACAGTATCAAACATCCAGCTGTAATTGATATATCTACGAATATTTATAATTCATCTGGACTTAATGGCTAGCGCATAATTTGACAACAATATGGAATTGGTTACTTCCGAAATGGCCGAAACTCATACTGGACAGAACCAGTTTATTTGTAATATCTGCCAAGCGGACTGTATAGATTTGATTCACCCTTCAAAACACGTGTGTATACATAATGAAAACAAAACATCACTACCTCTACGAGCGGACGTTCCGGTATATACCGAAGAACAACAACACAGGTGCCACGTGTGTCTTAGAACTGTCAAAACGGCACATGCTCTTAAAAGACACATGCTAATTCATTCTGAAAAGAAACCTTTCGTATGTCAACTATGTGACAAAGGGTTTGTAGAAGCCTACGACCTCAGGGTTCACATGCCCGTTCATACAGGAGAAAAAGCTCACGTTTGCCATGTTTGTGAGAAGGATTTTATAAGGGCGTGTGATCTTAAAAAACACCTTGTTACTCATTTGGGTGAGAAACCCTTTAAATGTGACTTTTGTGCAAACGGATTTGTTAGTAAGCGTAACCTTAAGGACCATATCCGAATACATTCTGGGGATAGACCGTTTATATGTCAGATCTGTTCCAAGACGTTCACACACGCACATTCACTTAAGAGACATATGTTTACTCACTCTTCGGATAAACCCTTTCAATGTCTCTTATGCGAGAAAAAATTCTTAAATGCTTGCTATCTAAAGACACATATGAAAAATCATACTGGAGAGAAGCCGTACACGTGTCACGTTTGTGACAAGGGATTTGCTCAAAACTGGAACTTTAAAGTACATATGTTAACTCACACTGGAGAAAAACCGCACATGTGCTACACATGCGATAAAGGATTCCGGACTAGTTCAGAACTGAAGAAACACATTCGTTTACATACTGGAGAAAAGCCATATGCATGCTTGTTTTGTGACAGGGCATTCGTACAATCGGGAAGTCTTCGGTTGCATTTACGGACACATACGGGCGAGAAACCGTTTCATTGTAAATACTGTGACAAATCGTTTGCCAAGTCCGACTCTCTTCAAGGCCATTTGACCACACATACTGAAAAGAAACCGTTCACCTGTGAAGTGTGCAATATGGGGTTTACAGTCGCTCGATCCATGAAAAGGCACGTTCGTGCACACACAGGAGGAAATACAGTAACGTGCAAGGTGTGTAACAAGACGTTGTCCAGACAATCTTGTTTGAAGAAGCACATGAATACTCACGCTGATATTATGCCATAGACTGAACTAACTGCACCAATGAATTAAACAGTTTGGTCACGTGATTTTTACGTGTTTGGAACATGGTAGTGAAGGGGTTTGACATGTTTTTTTTGGATTCTAACGCGTGGTATGGATCTATTCATAACTAAGATGCTGATGATGACATGTAACAGAGACGGACAATCTCGTGTTAAATATGGTGGCAAATCTTATTCTGCGTTCAGTATCAGTGACAGGCAAAAAGCAAATACACCTTTTTGCTTTTGACCGTAACATTCAGCTCAATAGATAATATAAAGACGTTTTAATTTATGGATAGCAACTCATTTATTACAGGCTTAATGTACCTCAGTGCCAACTTGCAAGACAAATTATGCATACATAGTTATTAAGAACTTGGTTACAGTAATACTCGGAATACAATTACACTCTTTTTCTAATTCCTTTTTTCAATATTGTTCATGAAGTACATGACCGACGTCATAAATTAATACATTTTAATGTATCGTTGTAAATGCGTTCAGACATACTTCTCAGTGTAGGTTAAACACATAGAGATGGCTATTTTAGATAATTTAAACATTGTTAGCTATTTGGATTTTTGACAAGTGACGGATTTACATTTCCTGCCTGGAAATTATATTCACACGAGCCGTTAGGCAGGAAATCTGAGTCCACGTGACCCTTTAATGACCTATTTCCAGCATATTGTATTTGGGTGGTGGGGAAAGAAAATTTGAATATAGGTAGCTGTAAATCACTGTTAGACATACAGTTCCTTAATAAAATGGTGGTATTCACATTTGCTTCAGTTGCTTAGGCCCTTTCATTACAGCCTTTGTATGAAACTAACATATTAAAATATAAAAACAGGTGTTTCTTAGTTGGGTTTTTCTTCTAAAAACAAAGAATTATCAACAAAGTTTTGTATTTATTACAGTTAAATAAATGTGTTAATTCGCTTTGTTTTTCTTCATAAAAATAAAATTTGAAGTAGTATATTTTTAGGTTATTGGGTTTGTATTGCCATGGGATATATGCACGAGTTCTTTTGCGTATTAATATTGCGCGACTTTAGACGCGCAATATTTATACGCAACAGAACGAGTGCAAATATCCCAATACAAATCTAATAACCTTTTTATTGCATACGCATTTTTTTAATAAGAATAAGAACAAAACAATAGGTTCAACGTTTAATTTTCATCAAAAATATTTATTTGAAATATACATCGTGGAGATGTTCACAATGAAATCGACATTGTTTACGTCACGTGACATACCTTCTTTGACATGAACAGAAAATGTCACCAATCCCGAACGAGTATATATATATTACACACCCAATATGACTTTACTAACGTCAACATGGGCGAATATTGACATTTCCTGTTACATTGAAAGTAAACGGAGCTTGTAAATGCGTAAATGTTAACACTATTTACCAAATCATGTATCGGAAACGTCATGCGACCAAAATGTTAACACTATACACTTACTAAAACATGTATCGGAAACGTCATGCGATCATAATGTTAACACTACACACTTACTAAAACATGTATCGGAAACGTCATGCGACCAAAATGTTAACACTATACACTTACTAAAACATGTATCGGAAACGTCATGCGACCATAATGTTAACACTATACACTTACTAAAACATGTATCGGAAACGTCATGCGACCACAATGTTAACACTATACACTTACTAAAACACGTATCGGAAACGTAATGCGACCAAAATGTTAACACTATACACTTACTAAAACATGTATCGGAAACGTCATGCCACCAAAATGTTAACACTATACACTTACTAAAACATGTATCAGAAACGTCATGCCACCAAAATGTCAACACTATACACTTACTAAAACACGTATCGGAAACGTCATGCGACCAAAATGTTAACACTATACACTTACTAAAACACGTATCGGAAACGTCATGCCACCAAAATGTTAACACTATACACTTACTAAAACATGTATCGGAAACGTCATGCGACCAAAATGTTAACACTATACACTTACTAAAACATGTATCGGAAACGTCATGCCACCAAAATGTTAACACTATACACTTACTAAAACATGTATCAGAAACGTCATGCCATCAAAATGTCAACACTATACACTTACTAAAACACGTATCGAAAACGTCATGCGACCAAAATGTTAACACTATACACTTACTAAAACACGTATCGGAAACGTCATGCCACCAAAATGTTAACACTATACACTTACTAAAACATGTATCGGAAACGTCATGCCACCAAAATGTTAACACTATACACTTACTAAAACATGTATCGGAAACGTCAGCCACCAAAATGTTAACACTATACATTTACTAAAACATGTATCGGAAACGTCATGCGACCAAAATGTTAACACTATACACTTACTAAAACACGTATCGGAAACGTCATGCCACCAAAATGTTAACACTATACACTTACTAAAACATGTATCGGAAACGTCATGCGACCAAAATGTTAACACTATACACTTACTAAAACATGTATCGGAAACGTCATGCGACCAAAATGTTAACACTTAACACTGACTAAAACATGTATCGGAACCGTCATGCGACCATAATGTTAACACTATACATTTACTAAAACATGTATCGGAAACGTCATGCGACCAAAATGTTAACACTATACACTTACTAAAACAATTATCGGAAACGTCATGCGACCATAATGTTAACACTATACACTTACTAAAACACGTATCGGAAACGTCATGCGACCATAATGTTATCACTATACACTTACAAAAACACGTATCGGAAACGTCATGCGACCACAATGTTAACACTATACACTTACTAAAACACGAAAACACGTATCAGAAACGTCATGCGACCAAAATGTTAACACTATACACTTATAAAACATGTATCGGAATTGTCATGCGACCATAATGTTAACACTATACACTTACTAAAACATGTATCGGAAACGTCATGCGACAAAAATGTTAACACTATACACTTACTAAAACATGTATCGGAAATGTCATGCGACCAAAATGTTAACACTATACACTTTCTAAAACACGTATCGGAAACGTCATGCGACCAAAATGTTAACACTATACACTTACTAAAACACGTATCGGAAACGTCATGCGACCAAAATGTTAACACTATACACTTACTAAAACACGTATCGGAAACGTCATGCGACCAAAATGTTAACACTATACACTTACTAAAACACGTATCAGAAACTTCATGCGACCAAAATGTTAACACTATTCACTTACTAAAACATGTATCGGAAACGTCATGCGACCAAAATGTTAACACTATACACTTACTAAAACATGTATCGGAAACGTCATGCGACCATAATGTTCACACTATACACTTACTAAAACATGTATCGGAAACGTCATGTAACCAAAATGTTAACACTATACACTTACTAAAACATGTATCGGAAACGTCATGCGACCAAAATGTTAACACTATACACTTACTAAAACACGTATCGGAAACGTCATGCGACCAAAATGTTAACACTATACACTTACTAAAACATGTATCGGAAACGTCATGCGACCATAATGTTCACACTATACACTTACTAAAACATGTATCGGAAACGTCATGCGACCAAAATGTTAACACTATACACTTACTAAAACACGTATCGGAAACGTCATGCGACCAAAATGTTAACACTATACACTTACTAAAACACGTATCGGAAACGTCATGCCACCAAAATTTTAACACTATACACTTACTAAAACACGTATCGGAAACGTCATGCCACCAAAATGTTAACACTAAACACTTACTAAAACATGTATCGGAAACGTCATGCGACATAAATGTTAACACTATACACTTACTAAAACATGTATCGGAAACGTCATGCCACCAAAATGTTAACACTATACACTTACTAAACACGTATCGGAAACGTCATGCGACCAAATGTTAACACTTTACACTTACTAAAACATGTATCGGAAACGTCATGCCACCAAAATGTTAACACTATACACTTACTAAAACACTTATCGGAAACGTCATGCCACCAAAATGTTAACACTATACACTTACTAAAACACGTATCGGAAACGTCATGCCACCAAAATGTTAAGACTATACACTTACTAAAACACGTATCGGAAACGTCATGCGACCAAAATGTTAACACTATACACTTACTACACCATGTATCGGAAACGTCATGCGACCAAATTGTTAACACTATACACTTACTAAAACATGTATCGGAAACGTCATGCCACCATAATGTTAACACTATACACTTACTAAAACATGTATCGGAAACGTCATGCGACCAAAATGTTAACACTATACTCTTACTAAAACGCGTATCGGAAACGTCATGCCACAAAAATGTTAACACTATACCCAATTACTAAAACACGAATCGGAAACGTCATGCGACCAAAATGTTAACACTATACACTTACTAAAACACGTATCGGAAACGTCATGCCACCAAAATGTTAAGACTATATACTTACTAAAACATGTATCGGAAACGTCATGCGACCAAAATGTTAACACTATACACTTACTAAAACATGTATCGGAAACGTCATGCTACCAAAATGTTAACACTATACACTTACTAAAACATGTATCGGAAACGTCATGCGACCAAAATGTTAACACTATACACTTACTAAAACAAGTATCGAAAACGTCATGCGACCAAAATGTTAACACTATACACTTACTAAAACACGTATCGGAAACGTCATGCGACCAAAATGTTAACACTATACACTTACTAAAACACGTATCAGAAACGTCATGCGGCCACAATTTTAACACTATACACTTACTAAAACATGTATCGGAAACGTCATGCGACCAAAATGTTAACACTATACACTTACTAAAACATGTATCGGAAACGTCATGCAACCAAAATGTTAGCACTATACACTTACTAAAACACGTATCGGAAACGTCATGCCACCAAAATGTTAACACTATACACTTACTAAAACACGTTTTGGAAACTTCATGCCACCAAAATGTTAACACTATACACTTACTAAAACATGTATCGGAAACGTCATGCCACCAAAATGTTAACACTATACACTTACTTAAAACACGTATCGGAAACGTCATGCCACCAAAATGTTAACACTATACACTTACTAAAACATGTATCGGAAACGTCATGCCACCAAAATGTTGACACTATACACTTACTAAAACACGTATCGGAAACGTCATGCGACCAAAATGTTAACACTATACACTTACTAAAACACGTATCGGAAACGTCATGCGACCAAAATGTTAACACTATACACTTACTAAAACACGTGTCAGAAACGTCATGCGACCAAAATGTTAACACTATTCACTTACTAAAACATGTATCGGAAACGTCATGCGACCAAAATGTTAACACTATACACTTACTAAAACATGTATCGGAAACGTCATGCGACCATAATGTTCACACTATACACTTACTAAAACATGTATCGGAAACGTCATGTAACCAAAATGTTAACACTATACACTTACTAAAACATGTATCGGAAACGTCATGCGACCAAAATGTTAACACTATACACTTACTAAAACACGTATCGGAAACGTCATGCGACCAAAATGTTAACACTATACACTTACTAAAACATGTATCGGAAACGTCATGCGACCATAATGTTCACACTATACACTTACTAAAACATGTATCAGAAACGTCATGTAACCAAAATGTTAACACTATACACTTACTAAAACATGTATCGGAAACGTCATGCGACCAAAATGTTAACACTATACACTTACTAAAACACGTATCGGAAACGTCATGCGACCAAAATGTTAACACTATACACTTACTAAAACACGTATCGGAAACGTCATGCGACCAAAATGTTAACACTATACACTTACTAAAACACGTATCGGAAACGTCATGCCACCAAAATTTTAACACTATACACTTACTAAAACACGTATCGGAAACGTTGTGCCACCAAAATGTTAACACTAAACACTTACTAAAACATGTATCGGAAACGTCATGCGACATAAATGTTAACACTATACACTTACTAAAACATGTATCGGAAACGTCATGCCACCAAAATGTTAACACTATACACTTACTAAACACGTATCGGAAACGTCATGCGACCAAATGTTAACACTTTACACTTACTAAAACATGTATCGGAAACGTCATGCCACCAAAATGTTAACACTATACACTTACTAAAACACATATCGGAAACGTCATGCCACCAAAATGTTAACACTATACACTTACTAAAACACGTATCGGAAACGTCATGCCACCAAAATGTTAAGACTATACACTTACTAAAACACGTATCGGAAACGTCATGCGACCAAAATGTTAACACTATACACTTACTACACCATGTATCGGAAACGTCATGCGACAAAAATGTTAACACTATACACTTACTAAAACATGTATCGGAAACGTCATGCCACCATAATGTTAACACTATACACTTACTAAAACATGTATCGGAAACGTCATGCGACCAAAATGTTAACACTATACACTTACTAAAACGCGTATCGGAAACGTCATCCCACAAAAATGTTAACACTATACACAATTACTAAAACACGAATCGGAAACGTCATGCGACCAAAATGTTAACACTATACACTTACTAAAACACGTATCGGAAACGTCATGCCACCAAAATGTTAAGACTATATACTTACTAAAACATGTATCGGAAACGTCATGCGACCAAAATGTTAACACTATACACTTACTAAAACATGTATCGGAAACGTCATGCTACCAAAATGTTAACACTATACACTTACTAAAACATGTATCGGAAACGTCATGCGACCAAAATGTTAACACTATACACTTACTAAAACAAGTATCGGAAACGTCATGCGACCAAAATGTTAACACTATACACTTACTAAAACACGTATCGGAAACGTCATGCGACCAAAATGTTAACACACTATACACCTTACTAAAACACGTATCAGAAACGTCATGCGGCCAAATGTTAACACTATACACTTACTAAAACATGTATCGGAAACGTCATGCGACCAAAATGTTAACACTATACACTTACTAAAACATGTATCGGAAAACGTCATGCAACCAAAATGTTAGCACTATACACTTACTAAAACACGTATCGGAAACGTCATGCCACCAAAATGTTAAACACTATACACTTACTAAAACACCTTTTGGAAACGTCATGCCACCAAAATGTAAACACTATACACTTACTAAAACATGTATCAGGAAACGTCATGGCCACCAAAATGTTAACATTATACACTTACTTAAAACACGTATCGGAAACGTCATGCCACCAAAATGTTAACACTATACACTTAACTAAAACATGTATCGGAAACGTCATGCCACCAAAATGTTGACACTATACACTTACTAAAACACGTATTGGAAACGTCATGCCAACAACATGTTAATGCTATACACTTACTAAAACACGTATCGGAAACGTCATGCCACCAAAATGTTAATACTTTACACTTACTAAAACACGTATCGGAAACGTCATGCCACCAAAATGTTAACACTATACACTTACTAAAACACGTATCGGAAACGTCATGCCACCAAAATGTTAACACTATACACTTACTAAAACACGTATCGGAAACGTCATGCACCAAAATATATCGGAAACATCATGCCACCAAATGTTAACACTATACACTGACTAAAACATGTATCGGAAACGTCATGCCACCAAATGTTAACACTATACACTTACTAAAACATGTATCGGAAACGTCATGCCACCCAAATGTTAACATTATACACTTACTTAAACATGTATCGGAAACGTCTTGCAACCAAAATGTTAACACTATACACTTACTAAACACGTATCAGGAAACGTCATGCCAACAAAATGTTAACACTATACACTTACTAAAACACGTATCGGAAACGTCATGCGACCAAAATGTTAACACTATACACTTACTAAAACACGTATCGTAAACGTCATGCGATCATAATGTTAACACTATACACTTACTAAAACACGTATCCGGAAACGTCATGGGACCAAATGTTAACACTATACACTACTAAACATGTATTGGAAACGTCATGCCACCAACATTTAACACTATACACTTACTAAAACACGTATCGGAAACGTCATGCCACCAAATTTTAACACTATACACTTACTAAAACACGTATCGGAAACGTTGTGCCACATATATGGTTAACACTAAACACTTACTAAAACATGTATCGGAAACGTCATGCGACATAAATGTTAACACTATACACTTACTAAAACATGTATCGGAAATCGTCATGCACCAAAATGTTAACACTATACACTTACTAACACGTATCGGAAGCGTCATGCGACCAAATGTTAACACTTTACACTTACTAAAACATGTATCGGAAACGTCATGCCACCAAAATGTTAACACTATACACTTACTAAAACACATATCGGAAACGTCATGCCACCAAAATGTTAACACTATACACTTACTAAAACACGTATCGGAAACGTCATGCCACCAAAATGTTAAGACTATACACTTACTAAAACACGTATCGGAAACGTCATGCGACCAAAATGTTAACACTATACACTTACTACACCATGTATCGGAAACGTCATGCGACAAAAATGTTAACACTATACACTTACTAAAACATGTATCGGAAACGTCATGCCACCATAATGTTAACACTATACACTTACTAAAACATGTATCGGAAACGTCATGCGACCAAAATGTTAACACTATACACTTACTAAAACGCGTATCGGAAACGTCATCCCACAAAAATGTTAACACTATACACAATTACTAAAACACGAATCGGAAACGTCATGCGACCAAAATGTTAACACTATACACTTACTAAAACACGTATCGGAAACGTCATGCCACCAAAATGTTAAGACTATATACTTACTAAAACATGTATCGGAAACGTCATGCGACCAAAATGTTAACACTATACACTTACTAAAACATGTATCGGAAACGTCATGCTACCAAAATGTTAACACTATACACTTACTAAAACATGTATCGGAAACGTCATGCGACCAAAATGTTAACACTATACACTTACTAAAACAAGTATCGGAAACGTCATGCGACCAAAATGTTAACACTATACACTTACTAAAACACGTATCGGAAACGTCATGCGACCAAAATGTTAACACTATACACTTACTAAAACACGTATCAGAAACGTCATGCGGCCAAAATGTTAACACTATACACTTACTAAAACATGTATCGGAAACGTCATGCGACCAAAATGTTAACACTATACACTTACTAAAACATGTATCGGAAACGTCATGCAACCAAAATGTTAGCACTATACACTTACTAAAACACGTATCGGAAACGTCATGCCACCAAAATGTTAACACTATACACTTACTAAAACACCTTTTGGAAACGTCATGCCACCAAAATGTAAACACTATACACTTACTAAAACATGTATCGGAAACGTCATGCCACCAAAATGTTAACATTATACACTTACTTAAAACACGTATCGGAAACGTCATGCCACCAAAATGTTAACACTATACACTTACTAAAACATGTATCGGAAACGTCATGCCACCAAAATGTTGACACTATACACTTACTAAAACACGTATTGGAAACGTCATGCCACCAACATGTTAATGCTATACACTTACTAAAACACGTATCGGAAACGTCATGCCACCAAAATGTTAATACTTTACACTTACTAAAACACGTATCGGAAACGTCATGCCACCAAAATGTTAACACTATACACTTACTAAAACACGTATCGGAAACGTCATGCCACCAAAATGTTAACACTATACACTTACTAAAACACGTATCGGAAACGTCATGCCACCAAAATATATCGGAAACATCATGCCACCAAAATGTTAACACTATACACTGACTAAAACATGTATCGGAAACGTCATGCCACCAAAATGTTAACACTATACACTTACTAAAACATGTATCGGAAACGTCATGCCACCAAAATGTTAACATTATACACTTACTTAAACATGTATCGGAAACGTCTTGCAACCAAAATGTTAACACTATACACTTACTAAAACACGTATCGGAAACGTCATGCCAACAAAATGTTAACACTATACACAATTACTAAAACACGAATCGGAAACGTCATGCGACCAAAATGTTAACACTATACACTTACTAAAACACGTATCGGAAACGTCATGCCACCAAAATGTTAAGACTATATACTTACTAAAACATGTATCGGAAACGTCATGCGACCAAAATGTTAACACTATACACTTACTAAAACATGTATCGGAAACGTCATGCTACCAAAATGTTAACACTATACACTTACTAAAACATGTATCGGAAACGTCATGCGACCAAAATGTTAACACTATACACTTACTAAAACAAGTATCGGAAACGTCATGCGACCAAAATGTTAACACTATACACTTACTAAAACACGTATCGGAAACGTCATGCGACCAAAATGTTAACACTATACACTTACTAAAACACGTATCAGAAACGTCATGCGGCCAAAATGTTAACACTATACACTTACTAAAACATGTATCGGAAACGTCATGCGACCAAAATGTTAACACTATACACTTACTAAAACATGTATCGGAAACGTCATGCAACCAAAATGTTAGCACTATACACTTACTAAAACACGTATCGGAAACGTCATGCCACCAAAATGTTAACACTATACACTTACTAAAACACCTTTTGGAAACGTCATGCCACCAAAATGTAAACACTATACACTTACTAAAACATGTATCGGAAACGTCATGCCACCAAAATGTTAACATTATACACTTACTTAAAACACGTATCGGAAACGTCATGCCACCAAAATGTTAACACTATACACTTACTAAAACATGTATCGGAAACGTCATGCCACCAAAATGTTGACACTATACACTTACTAAAACACGTATTGGAAACGTCATGCCACCAACATGTTAATGCTATACACTTACTAAAACACGTATCGGAAACGTCATGCCACCAAAATGTTAATACTTTACACTTACTAAAACACGTATCGGAAACGTCATGCCACCAAAATGTTAACACTATACACTTACTAAAACACGTATCGGAAACGTCATGCCACCAAAATGTTAACACTATACACTTACTAAAACACGTATCGGAAACGTCATGCCACCAAAATATATCGGAAACATCATGCCACCAAAATGTTAACACTATACACTGACTAAAACATGTATCGGAAACGTCATGCCACCAAAATGTTAACACTATACACTTACTAAAACATGTATCGGAAACGTCATGCCACCAAAATGTTAACATTATACACTTACTTAAACATGTATCGGAAACGTCTTGCAACCAAAATGTTAACACTATACACTTACTAAAACACGTATCGGAAACGTCATGCCAACAAAATGTTAACACTATACACTTACTAAAACACGTATCGGAAACGTCATGCGACCAAAATGTTAACACTATACACTTACTAAAACACGTATCGTAAACGTCATGCGATCATAATGTTAACACTATACACTTACTAAAACACGTATCGGAAACGTCATGGGACCAAAATGTTAACACTATACACTTACTAAAACATGTATTGGAAACGTCATGCCACCAACATTTTAACACTATACACTTACTAAAACACGTATCGGAAACGTCATGCCACCAAAATTTTAACACTATACACTTACTAAAACACGTATCGGAAACGTTGTGCCACCAAAATGTTAACACTAAACACTTACTAAAACATGTATCGGAAACGTCATGCGACATAAATGTTAACACTATACACTTACTAAAACATGTATCGGAAACGTCATGCCACCAAAATGTTAACACTATACACTTACTAAACACGTATCGGAAACGTCATGCGACCAAATGTTAACACTTTACACTTACTAAAACATGTATCGGAAACGTCATGCCACCAAAATGTTAACACTATACACTTACTAAAACACATATCGGAAACGTCATGCCACCAAAATGTTAACACTATACACTTACTAAAACACGTATCGGAAACGTCATGCCACCAAAATGTTAAGACTATACACTTACTAAAACACGTATCGGAAACGTCATGCGACCAAAATGTTAACACTATACACTTACTACACCATGTATCGGAAACGTCATGCGACAAAAATGTTAACACTATACACTTACTAAAACATGTATCGGAAACGTCATGCCACCATAATGTTAACACTATACACTTACTAAAACATGTATCGGAAACGTCATGCGACCAAAATGTTAACACTATACACTTACTAAAACGCGTATCGGAAACGTCATCCCACAAAAATGTTAACACTATACACAATTACTAAAACACGAATCGGAAACGTCATGCGACCAAAATGTTAACACTATACACTTACTAAAACACGTATCGGAAACGTCATGCCACCAAAATGTTAAGACTATATACTTACTAAAACATGTATCGGAAACGTCATGCGACCAAAATGTTAACACTATACACTTACTAAAACATGTATCGGAAACGTCATGCTACCAAAATGTTAACACTATACACTTACTAAAACATGTATCGGAAACGTCATGCGACCAAAATGTTAACACTATACACTTACTAAAACAAGTATCGGAAACGTCATGCGACCAAAATGTTAACACTATACACTTACTAAAACACGTATCGGAAACGTCATGCGACCAAAATGTTAACACTATACACTTACTAAAACACGTATCAGAAACGTCATGCGGCCAAAATGTTAACACTATACACTTACTAAAACATGTATCGGAAACGTCATGCGACCAAAATGTTAACACTATACACTTACTAAAACATGTATCGGAAACGTCATGCAACCAAAATGTTAGCACTATACACTTACTAAAACACGTATCGGAAACGTCATGCCACCAAAATGTTAACACTATACACTTACTAAAACACCTTTTGGAAACGTCATGCCACCAAAATGTAAACACTATACACTTACTAAAACATGTATCGGAAACGTCATGCCACCAAAATGTTAACATTATACACTTACTTAAAACACGTATCGGAAACGTCATGCCACCAAAATGTTAACACTATACACTTACTAAAACATGTATCGGAAACGTCATGCCACCAAAATGTTGACACTATACACTTACTAAAACACGTATTGGAAACGTCATGCCACCAACATGTTAATGCTATACACTTACTAAAACACGTATCGGAAACGTCATGCCACCAAAATGTTAATACTTTACACTTACTAAAACACGTATCGGAAACGTCATGCCACCAAAATGTTAACACTATACACTTACTAAAACACGTATCGGAAACGTCATGCCACCAAAATGTTAACACTATACACTTACTAAAACACGTATCGGAAACGTCATGCCACCAAAATATATCGGAAACATCATGCCACCAAAATGTTAACACTATACACTGACTAAAACATGTATCGGAAACGTCATGCCACCAAAATGTTAACACTATACACTTACTAAAACATGTATCGGAAACGTCATGCCACCAAAATGTTAACATTATACACTTACTTAAACATGTATCGGAAACGTCTTGCAACCAAAATGTTAACACTATACACTTACTAAAACACGTATCGGAAACGTCATGCCAACAAAATGTTAACACTATACACTTACTAAAACACGTATCGGAAACGTCATGCGACCAAAATGTTAACACTATACACTTACTAAAACACGTATCGTAAACGTCATGCGATCATAATGTTAACACTATACACTTACTAAAACACGTATCGGAAACGTCATGGGACCAAAATGTTAACACTATACACTTACTAAAACATGTATTGGAAACGTCATGCCACCAACATTTTAACACTATACACTTACTAAAACACGTATCGGAAACGTCATGCCACCAACATGTTAACACTATGCACTTACTAAAAAACGTATCGGAAACGTCATGCGACCAACATGTTAACACTATGCACTTACTAAAACACGTATCGGAAACGTCATGCGACCAAAATGTTAACACTATGCACTTACAAAAACACGTATCGGAACCGTCATGCCACCAAAATGTTAACACTATACACTTACTAAAACATGTATCGGAAACGTCCTGCGACCAAAATGTTAACACTATACACTTACTAAAACATGTATCGGAAACGTCCTGCGACCAAAATGTTAACACTATACACTTACTAAAACATGTATCGGAAACGTCATGCGACCAAAATGTTAACACTATACACTTACTAAAACACGTATCGGAAACGTCATGCCACCAAAATGTTAACACTATACACTTACTAAAACACGTATCGGAAACGTCATGCCACCAAAATGTTAACACTGTACACTTGCTAAAACATGTATCGGAAACGTCATGCGACCAAAATGTTAACACTATACACTTACTAAAACATGTATCGGAAACGTCATTATTTAGTAGCGGTTTTACATATATGTTTCTCTACGGGATTACCAAGAAATGTTCATATGATTTTTAAGAGTTAAATTTGTTAATTGATAATACGTCAAAAAGGGTGGCAATTTTAAATGTCGGGGCATTGATGCATCATTTAGTCTTGCATTTTGTGTCGTTATAATATCAGTTCCTGCCCACAAACACGCATGCACGGGACCTACCGGAGGGGAATATGCATATATGCTTTCTCGATGTCTGTCTTTTCGACATTCCGTCCGACCAAGTCGTGTATAGTTGTGCTCGATATCATTCCTTACGCCATTCAGTCCTGCCTAGTCGTCTACAGGCTATAACTTATCTATCATGTTCTGGGTATACTCATGAGAACAACATTGTTATTAAAATCTACGCCCATATATGTACCTAATGTATTCTTGTTCTGATCATTGATACACTTCCGAAAATGACAGTTTCGTTGATACTTATCAAGAGGTTCTCCTCATGGGACAATTTCATTTGAGACAAAAGTCCGTAACCTGCAAGTAAAAGTCCTAAACATAATGTTCAATATCGACAACAATCCGTATCATAGTTACACTTTTTATTGACGACTATTATATGATTTTGAAACACTATTAACCATTATTTATGTTGAAAACTATATAATATAAAACAACGTTTTATGAATAATGCGAGTAAAATTAACTATATTCAATTCAAATAAGCTATTTCAAGCAGGTATTTCTTTTCTATGTAGCTGTATATGCAGAGAGCCTGTTCGCTATGTTAATGCATCATATTTCATTAATAAAACTGAAGTGCGACAAATATTTACCAGCATACTAAAACATACTAATGAATTTACTTCAAAGTAAATTCAAAAACATTTATTTTATTTTCTATATTTGGCGAAATATTAACACCTTAACACTTTCTCTTCTCTAGCATCACCTCAAGTCCGAATCAAAAATCGTCAAAAGTCCATTCACGTTGTAACAGAGTAGATTAACCGTGTTAAATGTTTACGTCTATCTTCACGAAAGCTTCCCTAATAAATGATTCAAATCGAATGAGATTGTCTATTGTGCCTCGAATTCACTTTGATACTTTGTTATAAGTTTTACATATACAACTCGTTCAAGCAATAAGGCGATACTTTTTTGGATTCGTATGATCTTTTTCAGGTTTGGGGACTAGAATAACGATTGCTTCGAGCCAAGAATCTTAAAATTACCGAGTATAGTTTGAATCGGGGAAGTTTCCTGTCACCCAAACCTTATTATATATGTCAAGAAATGTAGAGAGACATATGTCAGGTAAATGTTTTAATAATTGATAATAGATATCATCAGGACCTGCTAATGTATCATGAGCCTTCTTACGGGATGGTCGAAGTTCTTTGAAAGTGAACAGTGTTTTATTGTATTTCTCCAAATTGTTCGACTTAAAATTCAGCTTCTTCTGTTCTTTTAATTTCTTATTTTTAGAAAATATGGTTGACAATTATCAGAGAATGAGTTTTCAGAAAAAGTTTCTGCCAAAGTGTTTGTAATATCTTTGACAGATGTAATATCTTCATTATCAGAATTACACAACTAGAATTACCTTTACTGTTTATTTTCCAGACCATGTCCCACGTCTCCTTAAAAGATGAGCGAAAGATCAGCCTAGAGACATAAGATCTCTAGGATTTCCTGTTGCTATCCTTAATGGTACGACTGGCATTCGCACCAAAAAAAATCTAAATATAGCTACATTATTTTGAGTTGGCCGCAAGTCTCCTACCATGTTTTATGTGGGCGTTTTGGATTTGCCGAGGTTTTTGGAATAGTTTGAACAGCTATATCATGAAGGGTTTTGGTAAAAAAGAGTAGTTGCATCTTCGACATCCAAGATTCCATCCTTGCGTATTTTTTCGAGAAGTGGTGGGTTGATATTTTCAAGAAATATGTGGAGGTCGGCATCAACACTCCACGAAAAATCCATCAAGAGAGTTGGATCGCATATTGTTAAATCAACGGAAGAATGAGAGCCTGAAGCTGGAAGTAAATAAGTATATGGTGTGTTATCATTAAAAAGACACACATTATTTTTGGATAAGAAATCCTCGACTTTCTTGAATTAGATCTCTCGATTGAAAATGGTGAAATAATTAGCAAAATCTGTAACAAGAGAGATGATTTTAATTTTGACATTGTTAATCATCCCCACTTGAATGGGGATGTTACCCGAGCAAATTCTTATGGAATGTATGTGTCTCAACTGATTCGTTTTTTAAGAGCTTGTACTCGAGTTGAGGACTTCAATATTCATAATCTTTGTATAACTCAAAAGCTACTCAATCAGGGTTACCGTTACCACAAAATTTCGTAAAACCTTTGCAAAATTTTATTATCGTAACCCTGATCTTCTTTCCAAATATAAAAGTAATTTAAGGAATCTTCTGCGACAAGGACTATCACAACCTGACTTCTATGGTGATGTGATTTATAAACTTCGTAAGATTCTTGGTCATGATCACTTTCATACTATCTTTGTTAAACTTGTTAAAGGTTTATCAAAAGGGGTTATGACCCTATCATTTTGCAACGTACGGCATGCTTGGTGATGGACCCTTTTACAGTTCGCCACTATGATTTCCTCTTTAATTGTACGATGACCGGACATGATGTGGACCCTATGATGACACCTACTTAAAGCCCATTGGGACGGTGGCGTTTGTTGTTTGTCTATGATCTCTCTCTTGTCGTGCCCTTAATGGTTTATTCTCTTGTTGTTCTAGCTTCTGCCAAGTCATTGAGTACCTTCATTGTGGCTTTCTATGCTATTGTTTTTTGTATTATATTTACCCGGGCATATTTGTGGTTTACTTATATTGAGTATTGATGTTGCCTTGTTGGTAGGAGATTAGATCATGGCGGGGATTTCTTTATTTACGCTGTCCTGTTTTAATGGGATGACAGTAGAGTAAGTGCGGGTTTGGTGCACCCGAGAACCGATTTAAACCCCCAGTGGCCTACTTTGCCACTGTATTATCATACTCCTTTTTTTGCCACTGACCGTTCCAAGGCGGTAGCCCTATTGTCAACCCTTTTGTGTTTGTGATGTCGTTTGCATTTATTATTACTTTTGCCTTCTTGTTTGTCTATTTCCGTGTTTGTTTCTGTGTTTTGTGGTTGACTGTCCTCCTTGAATGCTACTTTCCCTGTCCGATCTTTTTATATTTCTTTCTTACCTTTATCGTTTATATCTTTACAACCCCAGATGTAGGTATGTGCATTAAAATCACCCAATAGTATAAAAGGTGATATTAATTGAGCAACTAGCTGATTTATATCTTTAAGGTCTAGTAAAGAACTAGGTGGTAAATATAAGGAGCATATTGTACATCGTAACACTGACCGCAACAGCTTGTAAATCAGTGTTCAGTGCAACAGTTCTGTGAAAAAAGTTTCGATTCACAAGAATCTCCTCCAGAGGTTTTATTATGTGTATCACGAATACAGTTATAGAATGAATAGTTTTTAAAATATATCTTATCACTAGTCTTCAAGTAAGTTTCTTGAAGACAAAATGCAACAGGATTGTGTTTATTTAAAAATAAGCTGATTTCATCATAATTAGGTTTTAAACCTCGGCAGTTCCATTGAATGACCTTAATTGATTTTGATGTTACTACGGCGGAAGTACGCCTTTGTGGTTGGTAGTCTTTGAAGATTGTTGTGACTTTGGGAGTTCCAGAAGTGCTGGATCATCAAACTCCATCTCCATGTCTTCTAATCTGTTTTGCAGTACAATTGGGTCATCAGATCTGTTTGACTGCTTCCCTATTTCGGGAGTTTTCTTTTTCCTTGCTGTCACGTCCGTGGTCGGATTTGACGAACATTTGGAAGAGTTCATCGGGTTTGGTGGGCTCTTGGTTGCACCAGAGTCCGTCGATTTCGAAATAGATGAAGTAGATGCAATAGGTGTAGGAGTTGTTGAGGATATAGTTGAAGGAGTGTTGGGTTTGGAAGCCACAAGATGTTCGGGAGCTGAACGAGGCTTATTTAAGAGGACCACAGTTTGAGAGGCTGAAGATGTTTTAGAGGAATTCTGAACAGAGAGTGGAATAGTAGTAAACTTGTCGGAGTCTTTCGGCCGGCCAGGTTATTACACGGTCTGCGTCGCGATATACGACCTGGTAGCTGGTTTTTCAACCCTACTCGCATCGGTATACGATTTGCCAGATGAAGTGGGCGGAGTAAGACTCTAAACACATTTTCTTTTGTGGTATTATATAGTAGTCAACACATTAGAACATGAAGTACTAAAATAGGGCCATTAGTAGTAAACTTAAAATAAAATAACATGCATGCACAGGCACATTCAAATGAGTAAATAATGAAAATACATCATACGATGGGTATTTTTTTTTGGTATTGCTGTTGTTGCTGCTGTATTTCTGCCTTTTATTATGAATGGTAACAATGTAATCTATTTAAAAAAACAAATTGATCGGGCAGAAATCTTCCAATAAAACATCGTATTATCTTAAGTTTAAACTTTATTATATATGTTTTAAATCAAACTGTTTATACAAACCATGTATAAAGAACGTTGAAAATAAAGATATTATATTTAAAAAACACACAAGTTTTCTAGCTTCAGCATGTTCAGGAAAAGAACTGTTCATTTAAACCTTTACCTTCTGTTTTTCCCTCTCGCGCTTCCACTTTGGACAATCCTTAAAGAAAGCCCCGTGGGTCCCATTGCAGTTAACGCAAAATGCAGAATTTTGCTATTCGCGAAGTCGCTATGACCCTCCTGGCCGCAAAGGGCACATACAGGAGCAGCTCGCTTGCATCTTTCTCTTTGGAGACCAAAGTGTTGACAGTTAAAACATCGAAGATTGTTTGGAATAAAGGGGTCAACTGGTAGAATGATATATCCAGTCTTATGGTCTTTTGGTGTGCTGAAAGTAAGCACAAACTTAATGGTAGTAGTGAGTTAGCCACCCCACCTCGTACTGATGCGCGTTACCTCTGTCACACCTTGAGACTTTAATATTATGAGTCATTTTTTCACGAGTGCAGTGCTCCAGTTTCCTGGAGCTTACTATAACCTTTGGAGAATTGAGAGAAATGAAATGTGAGGAATAACCTCTACACAGATGTTTACGAAAGTTTGAATTTTAAGAAGATTGTCAGAATATGATATTTTGGCACACTCAACAAGAAGTTTTCCATTATTGAGGGGTTTTAGCATTCCTTGGCTCAGCGTCGATGACAAGTAAAGCCTTGGAGATGGCAAAAGGATGGAGTCTAGTTACAGGTTTTTCATCCTCTAGAGAGATAATATTGAGAAAACGAGGCCAATTTAAATGAGAAATATCCCCATCCGATTCAGATTCGGACTCCTCTCTAAATCGTTTCAAACCAGTAGGGGTATTTTTTGTGACCCACAATGGGGAATTGATATTCATTTTCTACACTTCTTACCCGCCTCGGAGTCCAACAATGGAACAATGGAACATTTGCCGTTGATATCCCGACAGAAAAATGCCACGAAGAGTATACGCATATAAAACTAACGCATCAGATCCCCCATACCATCCAGCGGACATAACCCCTTAACTAAAAAGTCAAAGAGCCGCACTTATGATGTTCCGCCTAAAAGTGGCATGATTATAGCCATATAGCGTTAGAAGTACATGATTAGCCCTAGCGCCACCGCCATAAAGGATCCTTTCTACATTATGTTTAAAGAGGACAAAACAAAAGGGGAGTAAGATATTAAACGAGAGGGACTGAGAGGGAGATGTGAATTAAACAAGAAGTTAGGATCCCGTTTATCTGGCGTGACAAACCTATTGATCAGATCGGGCCAATTTGACCGCCCGTCTAGTTGAAGTCCGGACCAAAGTAGTGTGTTGTAACGCGTAAATAACTACCATATCTCCACGTCACTCAACCACCAGGATTCCCTTCTCCAATGACACGGGTCGCCACCTACGGTCAACAGGTGGGTTACTTATCGGGGTGAGGTCCTACCCCTCTACTAATTAAAGAGTAGTCGGTTGATTCCTATCAATCCATTACCGCCTGGGGTGGAGGTATTAAACAATGTAAAAAAAACTATGTTACTTTGTCAGGTATAAAAGGACGGAGGTTTTCTATTAGACGTCAAAAAACATTAGGTTCACGACCATCACAACTAAAGCACAACCTTAAGCTTTGAATGTATTTATACTAAAGGAAAACATCAACGCAAACTTTAAATTGATTGATTATTAGTGGCATTGCTACTCAGTTTGAAAGAATAGGTTCAAATATAAATCTAGCCTCAGCTATCCAGAAACCATTCCGGTAATTATAGAATATAAACCCGTAAGAGATATGATTTTCACAGCTATACCGATGCTTACAAATACTTACATATGTACGGATTTAAAATATGTATACATATTGGCTAACCTAGAGTTGACGCAAAGAGCATTAACATGTTTACAGTAAACTAAGATATGTATCTGTTCCACTCATTTTCGACATTTACACCTATTTTGTTATTTTGTTTTACAAACGTATTTCAAAATATTAAAGACAAGAATTGCCCATTCCGTTGTTATTCTCATACAAAACGTTCCAATTTTCGTTATTTTAAAATAACCTTCCTTTTTAATTGAAATGAGAACGACTTTTGATAACCTATAACAGTATTTTCCCAACATAATTTTTGCTTCATTGCTTTATTTTCATCATTTAATTTCTTTACAAATACATTTGCAGCTTATTAATTGCCATATCTGTGTAAATTTATCATTAACCCCGAACATACATTGCCTTGTATCTCATTTATAGAAATGACATTCAACATATGCTAAATTTGTTATGTTCAGCATATACATATATGAGCCGAAACACGCGAAAACGACCCTTCAGACAAAATTTTGACATTTTATATTTTTTGATGTTTATGAAACACAGTGATTTTTTCTTTAAGAATATCTTTATTTTATGTTGATAACTTAATTAAAAAATGATTTTTATCTCAGTTCGAGATCTAAGTGGAAACTATAGATTGTACTCACCATTAATTTTGACGTTGACGTCGGCATCTTTGACGACGTAATTGATTAAATAACAACAAAAGACATAAACACCTATAGCATCAACTATTTATATTAGGAAAGCACATTCCCTATGATATAATAATTAGGTAAAACACGGAAATGACTAGAAATGTGATTAGTAATTATCTGATTACCGGCCGACGTCATAAATTGTTACTTTATGACGTTGTCGTCTAAATGTCCGAAGGGACGTTTTCGTGTGTTGCGGCTCATATATATATGTGTGTGAGTGTGTGTGTGTGTGTGTGTGTGTGTGTGTTTGTGTGTGATAAACCTGCTTTAACATATGATAGGTAGGATGTTTGGAATATAGACAGCATAAATAAAAGGATAAGGATATAATCAGATAATACAAAGACAAATCGTCTCCTCGTCAATTGTAATGAGGCAGAATATACATCACAGTGAAACATATGGGTCTAACTGAGGGAATGACAGACAACACAAACAACAGAAAACATAGTGCATTCAATCATAGTAGCTCCTTTTATCATGGACAATTACATTGCATATATGTGTATTATACGTTTAATATGTGCGACAGCTTTGATTCATTAAAGTCCCTACTGACGACGTGATATATAACTGACATATTTTGAAAATCCGACCTTTATAGAAACAATATAAATGGCTTTAACCATCCAGGCCATACCCCAAAACTGTAGCGTGAAATTTAGAGTTACCAAATCATAATCATTTTACGCATATTTAATCACGAACATATTAAAAACCCGTAAAGAAACTATGAAGTGTTGTATACATTGCGTACAATGTTGCAACAATATCAGGTTACATTGCCTGTGTATATATATATATATATATATATATATATATATATATATTTATATATATATATATCACATGTTACTTTCTTTACGGTATTAAAGAGGCATAGTCGCTACAGAATATAGTGTATAATTTTAATCGGCATATATACATTAATATATGACCTGAACACGTGAGTAGAGTTTGATCAATGGTTTTGTTGTGTAATGATGAAGTTTGTTGGCGGGTTAGATTCTTTAACATTGGATACTTATCCTAAACGATTTATAGGCATCATATTGTTAACATAATACGACGTGGCTGGGATGACTTATAATACTTGTCCGTTTTTTGGACATCCGATTTTCAAACGCTACGGTTAGATACAGAATTTCTTTTTCATCCATAATTTGCTGAACAAATTTTGCATCCATTTCTGCATCTTTTATTAAATGGTGCGGTATGAATGATAATTCAAATAGTGTGTTTTGACGTCACTGACCCTGTAGCCTCCTCAATAGCCTCGAAATGAGGCTTAAACAATTCTTTAAACATCAACACAGTCCAAAATAAGAAAGAAAAACACATACTTACGTCAGGAAATACAGAGCGGTCGAAGTAATTAAACCTGTTATCGGCAACTAAGTTCGCAGTAAGATCCGTGCTGCTGTTGACAGAGTTAAGCTCACAGAGACCAATTGACGTAGCCATATTGAAGGACAAGCATGGTGTCAGACGAAAGCATTCACGTGCGCAATCGGCTGCAGCCGGTACGGTCATATTTTGAATCGTGTATCCGTTTAGGCGAACATTGAAATGGTTTAGATTGAAATTGATAGGACTCTTTTTACTACATTCCTGTCCGGCAGAATTTTGAATAAATACAGACTTATAGAGGAGTTGAGTCAAACTGAGTACATTTAAATCATTTAAATACATGTTTGTTTTGTGTTTGAATTAATAACTAAAACTTCTGTTGTCTACGATTATTTTGAACACTGACATAAATATATTAATTTAGAATTTCTCACTAGTATGCTTATACTGTTTAGATTTGTCTTATTAAATATAATACTTTTTAACATGTGTATGCTTTACAAAATGTAATTTTTGAATTTAAAATCCATATCATATTTTTTTAAAGCTTTTTTAAAGCTTAGATCTTAGCACATCACGTTCAATGCAACAATGTTAACGTTGATAAAATGCAACCCCAACATTTTACACGCATATTTTTGTCACGAAGGTAGAACCTGATCCTGATCCGAAGCGACACGTCGTTCAAGCTGCAATGATGTTGCAGTAGACCGATGGCAAGTGCACAAACGGGTGCATAACACACTATCCACACGTGATCAATCACATGATCGGCTCGATATAGAACGACACAAACGCATGTAGACGAGGAAGTCAATTTGGTCTGATAAAAACTCTTATACCTATGTAATGGTAACATTTTGGCATTAACAAATGTCAAAATAAAACCACTATGGCAATGTCAATACTGTTATATAGGCATTTCTTATATTTCTTTATTAAGTGACCTAGCGGACAGTGCAATATTTAAACTATGTGACGCATACATTATGTAAAATACCTGTGAATAATTATCATCTATGTAGCTGTATCATTGAGAATCCTTTACAAGTAATTAGGCCTGTGTAAATAAAACAAATGCCGTCAGGCTATATCCTATAACAAAGTAGACAGCATTAATGGATTTACTAATGGTTAGTTGGTGAAATGTTCAGCTGTGACGCTAGACATCTTTCTGTCGTGTATAGTATTTTTCATTGTATAGTTAATTTGCTCTTTGTCTGTGGTACATTGCGGATCTACGGTACCATTGCGTTTGGGAGCAGTGATTTATATTTTGTAATTTTTGTTAAAATTAGGGAGAAACAAAAGTTGAACAAAAGGTATCATTGACGTGTTTTGATGCACAATGCGTGAATATTATTTGTCTTATGTTACCGATATGTGGTTTTTGTACAATACTATTTAATAGGTTTATAGGTTCAGGTTCCAGTGTCTTTAAATACGATTACGAAGAGTATGTTGCTGTTAATATTTGTGATTTTTGCATGGATTGTTGCAGATTGAGACACTATAATTGTGGATATTAAGAAAGGTTATCAATAAATTATTTTAGAATAACTAAACAGCTACTCCATCGGGACTGCCGCTACTTCATTTGCGAAATAGGAAGCGTGAGAGGTGTAGCACTATACATTACTTCTCATGAACACACTCAATAAAACCGACTCTGCAACTTTTATTTCTTGTTTATGTTTGCTGCTTCAAAGGGATCCCCGTTTCGTTATTTATTTTATTGACGTAACCCTGATCTACTTTTTGAATATAAATCTTACTGAGGAACTCTTCTGCGATAAGCACTATCACATCCTGACTACTATGGTGACGTAATTTAAAACGTTAAATGATCCTTGATCATGATCACTTTAAAATTCATACAACCTGCATTAATCGTGTAAGAATGTTTATCAAAAGAGGTTATGATCTAATCATTTTACAACGCACTGCATGTTTAGTAGTCGACCCTTGTGCAGTTCACCATATAGCTTTCCTCGTGTATTGTGCGATTGTTCTATGAATATATCTACCTAAATTCTTAATTTTCGACTAAATATATACATATCTTTTAAAACATACATAAACAATTGAAATCCTCATTCGTCTTTTTACTTTGAAAAGCGAACATATATAGACCGTACAACACCCATTATTTTTTTAATAAAAAAATAATTCAAGATAAAAAAATATGTTCTAATGCTCAACTTTCTTTTAAACTTGTATATGACAAGGTCCTATGACATTTCTTTCAAAACCAGTAAAACAATATATAGGTCATCAGGTTTCTTATGATTTTTTATTACAAATTCTTTACATTACACACATTTTTGAGTTATTTTAACATTTTCACTGTAAAATAACGTACCCACAATTTTGACTTAGCGATCAAACATAAAATTCGCTCAGTATCTACTTTTATATATGTATTCCACTACCGAAAAACAAAAGTCTTATTTTTTCTATAGCAAAAGGATAAATTCTACTCCAAGCTACCAATACCCACTATTTTAAAAAATGATAACAAATGACGAAAAAAAATATGATTTTTTTTTATTTGCTTCAAATTTTATATGTTTTCATCTTTAAACCTTCATTATATTCATATCTACTAGAATGCAAAACAAATAAACAATTCTGTTGTCAAATAAAACTATGATTTAAAAAATAAAATTCTTAGAAAAGTAGATGAGAAAAGTGCATGGGAGAAAATTATGTGACAAGTATTTGTAATAAGTTCAAAGTTCTTAAGTCTTCAATGTTATATTTCCTTGGTATATCTAGGGAATTAAATGCACTTAAATGATAAACATGGACTTGTCGTACGCTTAACGGTTTGTTCTCTTGTTGGTCTGACCTCTGCCAAGCCATTGAGTACTTACTGTGTGACTTTCTATGCTTTTGTTTTTATATTATATATACACGATCATTTATGCGTTTTACTTATATTGCCTATTAATTCTGCCTTGTTTGTTAAGAGATTATAACCTGGCGGGGATATATCTATTTACACTGTCTATTTAAATTGTCCATTTTATTGGGATGACAATAGGTTAAGAAAGAGGTTTGGTGCACCCTAAAACATGGTTTAAACCCCCGCCCCACCCCCTCCCACACCCCCAACACCCACTCCCAGCGGATTTTTTGCCACTGACCGTTCCAATGCGGTAGCTCTATTGTCAACCCTTTTGTGTTTGAGATGTCTTATCTTACCCTTTATTCATCTTTAAAGTCGTTCTTTATTTCCGTGTGAGGTTGTGGTTGACTGTCGTTCTTGAATGTCACTTTTCCTGTTTAAATTTATATATACGTTTGCATAGTTGAGTGCGAGTGCAAGTCTGAAGAGATATCTCGTGAGTAGTCTGAATAACTTGGTACAGGCAATTCGCATAATAAGACATAATAATAACATTTGACAATATTGAAAACTTGAAATTTTAAATATTTTAAATGTTTTTCATACGAAAATGGAACTTCAACAAAAGCTATAACCCGAAGTTATTAATATGATTATGATGATAATACGAAGTTTTGAAATTTTAGAAAATTTGACGACTATGATACGTTGATATGCGCGTGTGATGGATGGTGATGTATAGTATCTAGAAAGTAAGGAGTATCAGCAGGACAATGAGTAGTGGCAGAATAAGCAGTATTGGTAAGCGCGTGTGATGGATTGTGATGTATTGAATCTAGAAAGTAAGGAGTATCAGAAGGATAATGAGTAGTGGCAGAAAAAAGCAGCAGTGGTAAGCGCGTGTGATGGATGGTGATGTATAGTATCTAGAAAGTAAGGAGTATCAGCAGGATCATGAGTAGTGGCAGAATAAAGCAGCAGTGGTAAGCGCGTGTTATGGATGGTGATGTATAGTATCTAGAAGGTAAGGAGTATCAGCAGGATCATGAGTAGTGGCAGAATAAAGCAGCAGTGGTAAGCGCGTGTGATGGATGGTGATGTATAGTATCTAGAAAGTAAGGAGTATCAGCAGGATAATGAGTAGTGGCAGAATAAAGCAGTAGCAGTGGTAAGCGCGTGTGATGGATGGTGATGTATAGTATCTAGAAAGTAAGGAGTATCAGCAGGATCATGAGTAGTGGCAGAATAAAGCAGCAGTGGTAAGCGCGTGTTATGGATGGTGATGTATAGTATCTAGAAAGTAAGGAGTATCAGCAGGATAATGAGTAGTGGCAGAATAAAGCAGCAGCAGTGGTAAGCGCGTGTTTGAACGTAGGGAGCAATATTACCACTATGCACTTATATTCTGAGAAAAATCTGTTGATTATCAATATGTTATCTTATGTTAATTACTTCTTTGATTTTCAATAGAAACGGATTCGGTAACGGGTTTACGCGCACGAGCTGCGTACCCCTGCCCTATGTAGGTATTCGAGCTCTAGCCCTACATGTGCATTACGCATGTTATCGAGGTTGTTTGTATATACATACTACGATAAGACATTTCTTTCATTCCTTTATTATGAGACCTATCGGATACTATTTGCAATGGGATATTTCGACTCGGTGACATTACAGATTATGTAAAATACCTGTAAAACATTCTTATTTAGCTATGTTATCAATGTAGCTGTATGAATAAAGGGTAAGGAAAACTGCTGGCTACCGTTCACGCCCTCTAGCCTTGGTTGGGCAAATAAATGTATTTAAGTCACGCTTGATTGGAGATAATGTTAAACAGCAAAATAGCGAGTTAATTCGTCTGCTCTGATCACATGATGAACTTTTAAAGATTTCCAGTCGATGCGTTTGCGTAGAAATAAATTATTACACTTATACAACTTAGGAATTGTGTTCAGTATATATTGGCAAGATTGATATTATAGAATAAGTTTGTATATTTGATTGAAACCTTACTGAATAATTTAGTCTGTAACAACGTCACTTCCGCTTAAGGACTATCGGTCAGCCATCTTTGATCCAAAAAATCCAAAATCGATGTGATATGGTCAAGTGAATTTTTCAACGATGTACGCATTTTAGGCACGAGCAATGTCAACCATATAGTACATGACAGTAATTCAACACTTTTGATGTGAATATAATATTAAAAAGAATACTTATATGGCAGAAATTGTGCGCTTTATATTCGAAAAGTTTGGTGCAATTTTACTCAAAGTTGTTTTGTTTTTATATGAAATAAACTGGTCCATAAAATAGTCCATTTATCTAGCGATTGCAGACGAGACATCATTTCTGAATAAAATAAGCCATGTCATCACATCATCCAAAATTCTCTTTGTTTACATACCACTGTCTACGCTTAATACTACAGAGTTTCTATATCAACGCTAACAGTATATATACTACATTCACGTCTGTCTCTTTGTTTACATACCACTGTCTACGCTTAATACTACAGTCTCTATATCAACGCTAAAAGTATATATACTACATTCACGTCTCTCTCTTTGTTTACATACCACTGTCTACGCTTAATACTACAGAGTTTCTATATCAACGCTAACAGTATATATACTACATTCACGTCTGTCCTTTTGTTTACATACCACTGTCTACGCTTAATACTACAGAGTTTCTATATCAACGCTAACAGTATATATACTACATTCACGTCTGTCTCTTTGTTTACATACCACTGTCTACGCTTAATACTACAGAGTTTCTATATCAACGCTAACAGTATATATACTACATTCACGTCTGTCTCTTTGTTTACATACCACTGTCTACGCTTAATACTACAGAGTCTCTATATCAACGCTAAAAGTATATATACTACATTCACGTCTCTCTCTTTGTTTACATACCACTGTCTACGCTTAATACTACAGAGTCTCTATATTAACGCTAACAGTATATATACTACATTCACGTCTGTCCTTTTGTTTACATGCCACTGTTAACGCTTAATACTACAGAGTTTCTATATCGACGCTAACAGTATATATACTACATTCACGTCTGTCTCTTTCTTTACATACCACTGTCTACGCTTAATACTACAGAGTCTCTATATCAACGCTAACAGTATATATACTACATTCACGTCGGTCTCTTTGTTAACATACCACTGTCTACGCTTAATACTACAGAGTCTCTATATCAACGCTAACAGTATATATATTACATTCACGTCTGTCTCTTTGTTTACATACCACTGTCTACGCTTAATACTACAGAGTCTCTATATCAACGCTAACAGTATATATACTACATTCACGTCTGTCTCTTTGTTTACATACCACTGTTTACGCTTAATACTACAGAGTTTCTATATCGACGCTAACAGTATATATACTACATTCACGTCTGTCTCTTTCTTTACATACCACTGTCTACGCTTAATACTACAGAGTCCCTATATCAACGGTAACAGTATATATACTACATTCACGTCTGTCTCTTTGTTTACATACCACTGTCTACGCTTAATACTACAGAGTCTCTATATCAACGCTAACAGTATATATACTACATTCACGTCTGTCTCTTTGTTTACATACCACTGTTTACGCTTAATACTAGAGGCTCTATATCAACACTAAAAGTGTATTTACTACGTTCACATCTGTCTCTTTGTTTACATGCCACTGTCTTCGCTTAATACAACAGTCTCTATATCAAGGCTAAAATATATACACCTGGTTCACTTCTGTCTCTTTGTTTAAATACCACTGTCTACGCTTAATACTACAGAGTCTCCATATCATCTCTATATCAACGCTAACAGTATATATACTACATTCACGTCTGTCTCTTTGTTTACATGCCACTGTCTACGCTTAATACCCCAGTCTGGATATCAACGCTAGAAGTATATATACTACGTTCACTTCTGTCTCTTTGGTTACATATCACTGTCTACGCTTAATACTACAGTCTCCATATCAACGCTAGAAGTATATATACTACATTCACGTCTGTCTCTTTGTTTACATATCACTGTCTACGCTTAATACTTTTGTTTACAGGCAATTGATCAGTGCTCACTAATTAAGGTAATTAAGCAATTACGTTGATTGAGTTCTTACCTGTTACTCACACTGACACTTGACACTTCCTGCTGCTGTCGCTCGCAGGCAATTGAGCTAATTAAGGTAATTAAGTTTCACATGTCACTGAACTCGATGATTGACACGTCCGCTGCCATGGGACCCTAATTGCACTTATGCTGACTGAGGAGATTCTGTCACAGATATGTCTAAGTATAAATTGTAGAATAAATGTTATTTTCATCAGCTGATTTTCATACTCTGACATTGTTACAGCTCTCTGTTCGTGTTTGCTTGCATTGATAATACTGTTTCGTTTTAGTATTACCATTGTTGATAATATTAATATTTATTATTTTAAAACTTTATACTCTGCTTTTGTGTGCTTGTTATATATTGGATTCTATAAGGACTTGTACTGATCTATATATACAAGGTAAGACTTATTTTTAATTGGTTGATATTGCTGCTTTTACATTCAAACAATTACAATTACTTAATGCAGTACACTCAAGTGATATGAAAACGCAACACGGGAATTTCCGCTATATATTGTATGTACAATATGCTGCTTTTAATCAAATGATACATGGCTACGTAAGACCTTTCCTATACAGCAAATAGTATTCCTTCAATGTTTCCTTATTCACAGAGTATGCGTTTGGCTCAATCATGTGAGCAAAATTAGGATGCAACATTTTGCAAGCTATTTACGTTAAATACAGTACTGAACTAGCTCAACTTTTTTCAAAGAGCTACTTCAACATTTATGAAGTTCTTGTTACAAAGTGTAGTGTGATTAAAACGTCTACAACATCACAGTTGTGTCCTTTCTCTAGTTAACTGCAACTTTCTTTTTAAATAACATCTTGGGATTTCTTTAGAATATTATGTGCAATTAAGTGTGCAGTATATACAATATATAGCGGAAATTCCCGTGTTGCGTTTTCATATCACTTGAGTGTAGTTTCTCTGACAGTGTTATTACTCTTTGATTGTGCTTGAGTGTATTGCTAATACTATTTCTGTAATAAATGAATTAATTACAACTTTATACTATGTGAGTTGTGCATTTGTGCACGTTCATACTATTTGGCTGCACACCTGTGGTTATTAGTGTGGTATTGACTCATTAACTCTGAAATATATTAATATATATATATATATATATATAAATAGCTGAATTACTTATTGTAGTTTGATACAACCCAACGAGGATACACCATCACCCATGCCTCAATCCAAAGGTACGACATACGTTCAATTGCTTTATATTGCTGCTTTCAAACATTTACAACTGTCATACTATGTGAACGCAATTTCAATAATAAAGACGACATTGTTCTAAACTATAATACATTCACATTCCGAACGATGGTGATTTTGATGCAGAGAGCAGTTCATCTGTTGTGGAGCCGATGGATACCTAACCTGACTTTACGTTAAGGACGCCCACGAAGAAGATGAAGACGACCCAGCCACGGCGGGACCCCAATACAGGCCGATTAACACCTTTGGCACCAGGAGGAAGAAGTCTCCAGCGAAGGCCATGCAAATACTAAATACAAGTACTTAACTGGCACAAAGGGTAAGCTTTCGCAGATGGGCTGGTACGACGTCCCGGTCGAGTATACCAATCAGGATGTTTTCACACTATTCACTATTACACCACCAGCATGACACCAGGCCAACACACTTCCAAACGCCATAGAACACCACCCGGAGCCAGTCCAATGACGACGCCACCGACAAAAAAGAAGAGACGAGAGATGCCGACGACACCAGGAACGCCATGTCAAGAGAAGGTAGAAAAGTTGGTAGTTGAACTGAATATTAAGTACGGAGACCTCGTTAGTGCCGATATTCCAACGGTTCTTACAATTCAAAGTAAGTATGGGTATGAAAAGAAATCAGCTGAGACCTCAACAGGAAACTACGACACTGCAAGTATTTATGTCAATCTGATATGATTGCCCTGAGAACTTTGAAGACAGCAGTCAAGGCTGGTAGGATGCACCGCATACACGAATTGGACGATTTTCCATAAGTACCGGATGACGACACAATCAAACGATTAGGAGGAGTCAAGATAAAACGACAGGACATAGCACGGAGCATGAAAGACCAGCTTAACGCAGCAAAATCGTCAGTAAGTGTAACATCAGATGATTCGTTGCGCATGAGAGTCGATGATCAACAATATCCAGATCTGACAATTAAGGACACCTTAGACAGAGGAAAGGACACCTTCAATGGACTTTCTTGTAAGCAAAAGGGAGCGGTAGTTTGTGACTACCATGGACAACATCTGATTACTCTTGAATTGTAAATAGTATTTAAATTGAATATATATGTGAGGGGTGAGAGGCTAAGCGAAACCCAAGACCACCCATTTGTATTTTAATGTTTTTGACGATTTTCAGATTTTACCATATCCGTGTACTTGCTTTAATTTCTTTATTCTTACAGATATTACAATGTGTTTTTGCGGAAAGTTTAGGCAATTCATTACTCTCGAATTATAAATAGTATTTAAATTGAATATATATGCGAGGGGTTAGAGGCTAAGCAAAACCCATGCCCACCCATAGGTATTTTAGTGTTTTTGACGATTTTCGGATTTTCCCATATCCTGGTACTTTAATTTCTTTATTCTTACAGATATTACAATGTGTTTATGCGGAAAGTGAAGTAGCCGGTTCGTTTCTCATGGCGGAAGAGCTTCTTAGAAGAGAAGACACTCTTCCGGTTGTTCGTTTCGGACCTCTTCTCTTCTCGGAAGCTCTGCCGTCTCTGCCGATTTGAAATAGGAAGAGACGGCATAGAAGAGCAACAAAGATGGCGGCGAAACAAGAAGACTGATAAGTGGAAATAGTAGGTTTAGATTAATTGCAGCGATATCTCTGCCGACAGACTATTTCAAACTTCCAAACTATTTCAATGTGTAGAGGTCATACAATTATGCAAATATGCCGTTTAAACGTCCATATTAGAATGATGCGTGTTCCAATACATGTGCGTTCGATTAGAACAGTGCTCTGCCTTCTTCTATACTTCGTACTTCTCTGCCCAGAAGAGACCAAACGAACCGGCTATAGGTAATTCATTACTCTTGAATTATAAATAGTATTTAAATTGAAAATATATATGAGGGGTGAGGGCTAACCGAAACCAAAGCCCACCCATACGTATTTTAGTGTTTTTGATGATTTTCGGATTTTACCATTTCCCTGTACTGGCTTTAATTTCTTTATTCTTACAGATATTACAATGTGTTTATGCGGAAAGTGTAGGTAATTCATAACTCTTGAAATATAAATAGTTTTTAAATTGAAAATATATATGTTTATAATAAGCGTATTACTTAAACTTAAACTCACTTAATGTTTGCAAACGCTTACACATTTATAAATAGGTTGTCAATATACGGATCTTTTGCCCATTTACAGCCTTGTAAATGGTACTACTTTTATCGCGCTGTAATCTGGTGCTCTTTGGTTTCTAGTAGAAATTCCTTGTGTGTCAAAATTGCCACTACTTAGAACGTCGCCTGACGGCACCGTCCAAAAACGAAATACTGACATACATGTTAGTTACTTGGCTAAATATATTAGATATCACTAAAAGATAGCATAATAATTGACTAAGAACAAACAAAACACGTTTCAAAACGTACTTTTTTCTCCACTGCCCCTCCTTGCCTTGACCATGAGCTGATGTTTTACAATGAACATGAACTGTAGTCATAACTTGATGTCGACATTCATAAAGCTAGACATCACACCAGCCTAATCCATCCTATAGAAATAGTGGGGGCATAATAACGAATTTTTTTTCATGCATTGTGACAAGTACGAGAATTTCATGCAAAATTGATTATTGGTATGTACTGTTATATTATGAGGCCCCGACAATTTTAAATCCGATTTAATTATTTCTAAATATTGTGCTTGTGTAACAGTACCAGCATGATTTAATTTCAATATTTTAGTACTGACTTTGGTTAAGTTTAAGACAACATATATTATATCGTTAATTTAATAATAGTTATGTGTAAACTTACATTAATTGGGTCTTCTAAAATGGTCTCCAAATACAGTCTTTGAACAATAAACTGACCCATCTTAACCAAATTCGATTTCGGTCAAAATCAACCAGTAAATTTATTTTGTTTTACATAGCGTTTCAACCGGCCAAAACATTATGGGTCGATGCCAAATATGTATTAGAGTTACAACTAAACATTGTTATGGGCTTCAGAGCCCTATAGGCCTATAGGCCCAAAACCCAAAAATGAACCAGTAAATTTATTTTGTTTTACATAGCGTTTCAACCGGCCAAAACATTATGGGTCGATGCCAAATATGTATTAGAGTTACAACTAAACATTGTTATGGGCTTCAGAGCCCTATAGGCCTATAGGCCCAAAACCCAAAAATGAACCAGTACATTTATTTTGTTTTACATAGCGTTTCAACAGGCCAAAACATTATGGGTCGATGCCAAATGTGTATTAGAGTTACAACTAAACATTTTGATGGGCTTCAGAGCCCTATAGGCCTAAGGCCCATATAACGTGCTGGCGCTATATGCAGCCAGTACATTTAAAGCATGAATATACACTGCAGTGAAACGTTTATAAACGTTATCTCTTGAGCTGGGCAAGCACTGGAGATGATTAAGTGTGGCACCCGTATAAGCCCAAAGGCATATAGGTCTATAATAGGCCTATAATAAGCATATAGGCCTATTGCCGGCATATGTAAGTTATTGGCGGAATATGAAGACAGTATGCATAGTAATTGCAGGTAAACGTTTATAAACGTTATTACTTGAGCAGGGCAAGCACTGGATAATCCGTCTGGGGCCCAAAGGCCTATAATAGGCATATTGCCAGCCTATGCAACTTATTGGCGGAATATGAAGACAGTATGCATAGTTATTGCAGGGAAACGTTTATAAACGTTATGGCTTGAGATGGGCAAGCACTGGATATGATTAAGTGTGGCACCCGTATGGGCACAAAGGGCCTATAATAGGCATATTGCCGGCCTATGTAACTTATTGGCGGAATATGAAGCCAGTATGCATAGTAATTGCATGGAAACTTTAATAAACGTTATGACGAGCTGTGCAGAGGTTCAGAGGCCTATAGGCCTATACTAGGCCTATATTCAACGTATAGGCCCCCGGCCTATGCCGATATAACTTATTGGCGGAAACATGTTAGGGTCCGTGCGATTCAGGAGATTGTCCTTAGTAGCTTGATCGCACGGTGCCTATGTCCCACGACGGCAGCTACCTCCACGATTGGTGTGGGACGGAAACGCTGGGTATTGTTGGTCGGTATGAACCACTGGCTTAATGCCCAGGCTGCTAAACGCTGCCATTTGTGCACTATCTGCTGTCCTTCCAATCTTCTTTACAATACAAGTCTGACATGTATGGGTCCGTGCGAATCAGGTGATTGTCCTTAGTAGCTTGATCGCACGATTCCTATGTCTACCAAGGCTTCTCTTTCTTCAGCTGCCCATGCCTTGATTTTGAATGCAAACGGAAACTTTTTCCATCATCGGAAAATTAATACAGAACGGGCATGCATTTGGCGATCCGCCATATTTATTACAATGACTCGGCGTGAGGCCTCAATCTGAAACCAAAAACTCTCCGCTACCCAGACTGGCAGCAGGAGTCTCTTTTTTTTGCGTCTTAGTCATTTTCCTGCACCACGTCCCTATGCAGATCTCTCGGACTTTGTCATTTTTTCAAGAGTCCGATAATCCGAAGTAATCTTTATACACACTGTACATATATATTTTATCTCATGTATACATGTAATGTAACATTTAAAACAATCCTCGACATTTTAGGATTTAGGTTTATGGTTAGGTTTTATCAACGTCGTCGTGTCAAACCTCAATGTGGTTCAAATACAGACCACAGCGGAGCTTGACTCGACGGCGCTGATTATTTTATTTTCAATATTTCTTGAAGTAATCATTATACACACTGTAAATATATATTTTATCACATGTATACAAGTTATCTAACATTGAAAACAATCCTCGAAATTTTACTCCACGATGTGGATATATTTAATCAGCGTCGTCGAGTCAAGTCCCGATGTGGTTCAAATACAGATCACAGCGTAGCTTGACTCGACGGCGCTGAATTTTTTATTTTCAATATGTTTTGAAGTAGTCTTTATACACTGTAAATATATATTGTATCGCATGTATACATGTAATCTAACATTTAAAACAATCCTCGATATTTTATCCCACGATGCGGACTTGGGAATTGAACATACTACGCATTCAAACAATTTAGTTAAAACTTATTTTATTGGCTAAAACACGTTCCATTTGCATTTGACTGTTTCCATACTGTCAAGTTCTTGTCTTTTTCGTTTTTTTATTATGACCTTAAACCATACTAGGCAGTCTTTCACCTTAACAAAATTCTGTTAAGATTTGTAAAACCGTTAACAAAATTCTGTTAAGACATTTTTTCTACAAATCGTTAACAAAATTTTGTTAAGACAACTTTTTCTACAAATCGGTAACAAAATTTTGTTTGTAAGAATGCATTCAAATATCTTTACCAGGCAGTCTTCCACCTTAACAAAATTCTGTTAAGACAATTTTTTCTACGAATCGTTAACAAAATTTTGTTTGTAAGAATGTATTCAAATATATTTACTAGGCAGTCTTCCACCTTAACAAAATTCTGTTAAGATTCATTTTTAAAATCGTTAACAAAATTCTGTTAAGACAAATTTTTCTACAAATCGTTAACAAAATTTTGTTTGTAAGAATGTATTCAAATATCTTTACTAGGCAGTCTTCCACCTTAACAAAATTCTGTTAAGATTCATTTTTAAAATCGTTAACAAAATTCTGTTAAGACAATTTTTTCTACAAATCGTTAACAAAATTTTGTTTGTAAGAATGTATTCAAATATCTTTACTAGGCAGTCTTCCACCTTAACACAATTCTGTTAAGATTCATTTTTAAAATCGTTAACAAAATTCTGTTAAGACAATTTTTTCTACAAATCGTTAACAAAATTTTGTTTGTAAGAATGTATTCAAATATCTTTACTAGGCAGTCTTCCACCTTAACAAAATTCTGTTAAGATTCATTTTTAAAATCGTTAACAAAATTCTGTTAAGACAATTTTTTCTACAAATCGTTAACAAAATTTTGTTTGTAAAAATGTATTCAAATATCTTTACTAGGCAGTGTTCCACCTTAACAAAATTCTGTTAAGATTTGTAAAACAATTTTTTCTACAAATCGTTAACAAAATTTTGTTCAGACAATATTTTCTACAAATCGTTAACAAAATTTTGTTAAAACAATTTTTTCTGCAAATCGTTAACAAAATTTTGTTAAGACAATTTTTTCTACAAATCGTTAACAAAATTTTGTTAAGACAATTTTTTCTGCAAACCGTTAACAAAATTTTGTTAAAACAATTTTTTCTGAAAATCGTTAACTACAAATCGTTAACAAAATTTTGTTAAGACAATTTCTTCTACAAACCGTTAACTAAATTTTGTTAAGACAATTCTTTCTGCAAACTGTTAACAAAATTTTGTTAAGACAATTTTTTCCACAAATCGTTAACAAAATTTTGTTTAAACAATTTTTTCTGCAAATCGTTAACAAAATTTTGTTAAGACAATTTTTTCTACAAATCGTTAACAAAATTTTGTTAAGACAATATTTTGATACAAATCGTTAAAAAAATTTTGTTAAGACAATTTTTTCTACAAACCTTTAACAAAATTTTGTTAAGACAATTTTTTCTACAAATCGTTAACAAAATTTTGTTTAAACAATTTTTTCTGCAAATCGTTAACAAAATTTTGTTAAGACAATTTTTTCTACAAATTGTTAACAAAATTTTGTTAAGACAATTTTTTCTACAAATCGTTAACAAAATTGTCTTAAGACAATTTTTTCTGCAAACCGTTAACAAAATTTTGTTAAAACAATTTTTTCTGAAAATCGTTAACAAAATTTTGTTAAGACAATTTTTTCTACAAATCGTTAACAAAATTTTGTTAAGACAATTTCTTATACAAACCGTTAACAAAATTTTGTTAAGACAATTCTTTCTGCAAACTGTTAACAAAATTTTGTTAAGACAATTTTTTCCACAAATCGTTAACAAAATTTTGTTTAAACAATTTTTTCTGCAAATCGTTAACAAAAATTTGTTAAGACAATTTTTTCTACAAATCGTTAAAAAAATTTTGTTAAGAAAATTTTTTCTACAAACCGTTAACAAAATTTTGTTAAGACAATTTTTTCTACAAATCGTTAACAAAATTTTGTTTAAACAATTTTTTCTGCAAATCGTTAACAAAATTTTGTTAAGACAATTTTTTCTGCAAACCGTTAACAAAATTTTGTTAAGACAATTTTTTCTACAAATCGTTAACAAAATTTTGTTAAACAATTTTTTCTGCAAACCGTTAACAAAATTTTGTTAAGACAATTTTTTCTACAAATCGTTAACAAAATTTTGTTCAACAATTTTTTCTGCAAATCGTTAACAAAATTTTGTTAAGACAATTTTTTCTACAAATCGTTAACAAAATTTTGTTAAGACAATTTTTTCTGCAAACCGTTAACAAAATTTTGTTAAAACAATTTTTTCTGAAAATCGTTAACAAAATTTTGTTAAGACAATTTTTTCTACAAATCGTTAACAAAATTTTGTTAAGACAATTTCTTCTACAAACCGTTAACAAAATTTTGTTAAGACAATTCTTTCTGCAAACTGTTAACACAATTTTGTTAAGACAATTTTTTCCACAAATCGTTAACAAAATTTTGTTTAAACAATTTTTTCTGCAAATCGTTAACAAAATTTTGTTAAGACAATTTTTTCTACAAATCGTTAAAAAAAATTTGTTAAGACAATTTTTTCTACAAACCGTTAACAAAATTTTGTTAAGACAATTTTTTCTACAAATCGTTAACAAAATTTTGTTTAAACAATTTTTTCTGCAAATCGTTAACAAAATTTTGTTAAGACAATTTTTTCTGCAAACCGTTAACAAAATTTTGTTAAGACAATTTTTTCTACAAATCGTTAACAAAATTTTGTTTAACATTTTTTTCTGCAAATCGTTAACAAAATTTTGTTAAGACAATTTTTTCTACAAATCGTTAACAAAATTTTGTTAAGACAATTTTTTCTACAAATCGTTAACAAAATTTTGTTAAGACAATTTTTTCTGCAAACCGTTAACAAAATTTTGTTAAAACAATTTTTTCTGCAAATCGTTAACAAAATTTTGTTAAGACAATTTTTTCTACAAATCGTTAACAAAATTTTGTTTAAACAATTTTTTCTGCAAATCGTTAACAAAATTTGGTTAAGACAATTTTTTCTGCAAACCGTTAACAAAATTTTGTTAAGACAATTTTTTCTACAAATTGTTAACACAATTTTGTTAAAACAATTTTTTCTGCAAATCGTTAACAAAATTTTGTTAAGACAATTTTTTCTACAAATCGTTAACACAATTTTGTGAAAACAATTTTTTCTACAAATCGTTAACAAAATTTTGTTAAGACAATTTTTTCTACAAATCGTTAACAAAATTTTGTTAAGACAATTTTGTCTACAAATCGTTAACACAATTTTGTTAATAAAAATGTATTCAAATATATTTACTAGGCTGTATTGCACCTTATCAAAATTCTGTTAAGTTTTTTTTTAATTGAATTTAATTGGGTTTTAAGGCGCACTAACACATGAAAAGGTTGTATGGCGCCTAACAGGCATGAACATGCCAGGCTCATCTTCCATGTACATAGAGATAAAATATGGAAAATGTGCCTAGAACCTTCTCACCCTGAATTGCAGAGTTGCTGCAAATTCTATCGTAGAAACTCCATTTACGCTGGAGCCACGTTTATTGATTTTCTGCCACTGCTCTTTTGATGCGAGCGAGATAGCACCTGAAACAATGCAGGGATCATGATGAAGACCTTTAATGAACATGAACAAAAAATGATAAAATGAACATGAATTTGGGGTGATTCTACCCCTCTGCCTACCCCTCCAAAGGGATCTGCAGTGGCCCTATTCTTTGCCCCGTGACCAAACGGGTGCACCCGGGAACCACACGGGGCTTTTTGTATAGCGTTCACAGGATATTGTTAAAATCATTACAAGGTAGTCTTCCACCTGAACACATTCTGTTACGATTTAAAACGAAAATGTGAAATCACCTATTTAATGGGTGATATCACCTATTGGAATGAGTGATATCACAACGGGGCTTTTTGTATAGCGTTCACAGGATATTGTTAAAATCATTACAAGGTAGTCTTCCACCTGAACACATTCTGTTACGATTTCATTTTTAAAAGCGATAACAAAATGTTGTTAAAACAAATATGTTCAAGTATCTTTACAAGGCGGTCTTCCACCTTAACAAAGTTCTGTTAACTTAAAGATAATATTTTGTTTTTAAATCGTTACCAGATTATTTTTTCTACAAATCGTTAACAAAAGTTTGATAATAAAAATGTATTCAAATATTTTTACTAGTGAGTCTTCCACCTAAACAAAACTGTGTTCAGATTTTTTTTTAAAAGCTGTTCGAATCAGTGATATTAACCATTCGAATCATTGATATCACTTATTCAAATATCTGATATCACTGATTTAAAACGAAAATGTGAAATCACCTATTTAATGGGTGATATCACCTATTGGAATGAGTGATATCACAACGGGGCTTTTTGTATAGCGTTCACAGGATATTGTTAAAATCATTACAAGGTAGTCTTCCACCTGAACACATTCTGTTACGATTTCATTTTTAAAAGCGATAACAAAATGTTGTTAAAACAAATATGTTCAAGTATCTTTACAAGGCGGTCTTCCACCTTAACAAAGTTCTGTTAACTTAAAGAAAATATTTTGTTTTTAAATCGTTACCAGATTATTTTTTCTACAAATCGTTAACAAAAGTTTGATAATAAAAATGTATTCAAATATTTTTACTAGTGAGTCTTCCACCTAAACAAAACTGTGTTCAGATTTTTTTTAAAAGCTGTTCGAATCAGTGATATTAACCATTCGAATCATTGATATCACTTATTCAAATATCTGATATCACTGATTTAAAACGAAAATGTGAAATCACCTATTTAATGGGTGATATCACCTATTGGAATGAGTGATATCACAAATTATAATAGGTGATATAACAGATTCAAACAGAAAGGAAGATATCACCTATTGAATTAATGAATATCATTCATTCATTTTGAATAAGTGATATCCCTGATTCGAATTAATGAAATCAAAGATTCGAATAGATGATATCACCCATTCAATAGGTGATATCGCGCATTCAGAATAAATCGATGATATTACCTATTTGAATGCGTGATATCACCTTCTGAAATCAGTGATATCAACGATTCGAAAAAGTGATATCCCCAAATGGTATTAAAATGTTGTATAGTATGCGCCGTATTGCTTTTTAAAACAATTCAGTGATATCACCTATTTGAATGAGTGGCATCACTCATTAGAATAGGTGATATCACTGATTCAAATTTAAATGAGTGATATCACCTATTTGATTCAATGATATCACTTATTCGAATCAGTGATATCACCCATTCGAAACGGTGATATCACTCATTTGAACAGGTGATATCACTGGGTGAAATCAGTGTGAAATCAGCTATTTAATGGGTGATATCACTTAGTATTGCTTTTTAAAACAATTGAGTGATATCACCTATTTGAATGAGTGTCATTACTCATTAGAATAGGTGATATCACTGATTCAAATTTAAATGAGTGATATCGCCTATTTGATTCAATGATATCACTTGTTCGAATCAGTGATATCACCCATTCGAAACGGTGACATCACTCATTTGAACAGGTGATATCACTGAGTGAAATCAGTGTGAAATCAGCTATTTAATGGGTGATATCACCTATTTGAATGTGTGATATCACTAATTCTAATAGGTGATATAACTGATTCAAACCGAAAGGATGATATCACATATTGAATGAGTGATCACTTATTCATTTTCAATAAGTGATATCACTGATTCGAATGAATGATATCAATGATTCGAAAAGATGATATCACCCATTTAATAGCTGATATCGCGCATACAGCATGAATCGCAATATTGCTTTTTAATACAATTCAGTAATATCACCTATTTGATATTAATTATTCGAATAGGTGATATCATCGATTATAAATTTAAATGAGTGATATCAACTATTCGAATCCGTGATATCAATTATTCGAATCAGTGTTATTACTCATTCGAATAGTTGATATCACGGATTCAAAACAAAAGGGTAATACCACCTAATGAATGGGTGATATCACTCATTCGTTTTGAATAAGTGATTCGAATGAGTGATATCACTGATTCGAATAGATGATACCATCATTTCAATAGGTGTAATCACGCATTCAGAAATAATCGGTGATATCACCTATTTGAATGCGTCATATCACCTATTCGAATCAGTGATATCACCGATTCAAATAGGTGATATCACAAAATGGTTTTAACGAGTAATACGGCGCCCCATAGTTAGGGCTAAAAGCAAACCTTATTTCTTAGTAAAATGTGCTGTCCTGTCAATTACAGTCAAGGGCTTAAATTAACTTAAAATAAATTCACTTAGAAATGACTCGTAAATATTTTCCCGGTTTTTGTTACTAATTGAATTGAATTGAATGTTGTTTAACGGCTCATCAACACAGTATAGGTTATTTAGAGCCGCCCCAGAGAGAGGGGAAAGATACATAGGAATCCGGGAACCTGCCCTACTCTTATTATCGAATAGATTCCTATGGTTCTTTTACGTGCTCGGAGGATAGACCGATACAGGGGTTTTTGTTACTAAAAAAACCCAAAAAACACCATCAGATGACATATACACACAATATTATGGGTGTTAATACATTTCATTCATATATTATGTAACTATCAATAATTAACCATTAACTATTAAGCATGTCCACATACTACTTGAACGGCCCTCGTATTTATATATAGTTCTATAAAATACAAAGGAAAAACTTGTGTATACTAGCTTAAATAGAACAATATATAATTATAAATACGTGTCACCTAGTTTAATATACAAGATCAGACAAAAAGCTGTATTTATTGATTCATCTTCAAAAGCATGCGTCAAGCGATAATCCCCATACTAATAACAAGTTCAAATAAAACAATTTTGAATGACACAATAGTGTCAAAATCATAGTTGGCAGCGTAAAGATGACTACACCAGTATGTTTTTATTTACATAAAGCCATTCGTCTTGCGATACTAATCAAGGAAGGTCAAAGTTATTTTATTATAACATGTCTTTGCCTTAAAGGGACACACGGCAATCTTGAAGTGATTGGAATGGGTGTCTTGACTTATATATCCAGGATCATGTCTACTTTAAACCTGTTTACATTTAAATAAATAAAAATTTAAGTATTCACCTTTTCGTCATATTTTACTTTAAGTTTTAATATATAATTGATGCAATAATAATTAAATTGAATAGCATGCACATACAATTTGCTTATTACTATTCTCATAATTAATATTAATGATTGAACAAGTGTAAGTTATCCGGAAAAACAAGCGGGACGCCATGAGTTTTAAAAAAATCCAGATTGGCGTGTGTCCCTTTTAGCACAATATTATTTAATTGGCACAAAAAAAATAAAAAATAAAATATACGCAACTATAACTGAAACATTTCGCCTAAACAATGTCAACGCCATTACACAGTAAAATTGATAGATTAACAGGATTAAATCAGGCTTTTATTCTAGAAGGAAATATAATTTGAAAAGAGTTTCAATTCACGATAAAAATGTCAAATCAATCAAAATATGGTACCCTAATAGCAATAGCACCGTGTTGGTCATGTCTAATATTTGAATTCACAATACCTTTTGAATGACAAGAGATGTACAATTTCTTAAAATAACCCTCGTGTAAAACCTAGGATGGTATATATTACTTTGCAGAATGAATTTCTGTGTAAATAATGTGTAATGTTTAGGCTAATTCATTACGAAACGTATTATTTAAGATAAAATACGTTCATTTATAATCCATATTCTCTGAAACTTTTCAAATTGACAGTAGTTTTTGCACGAGAACATTCACTAATAGTGTCAAGAAAGATACGTATGAAGTATACGATCACACATAATTCCTACATTTCAAATGTTATGCTTGACGAATGTTTAAAAAAACAGGAGTACTAATAATAACTAGTGGAGTACTCGATAATATAAATGAGTATGAAAGGAGAAATTTTGAAATCGCCGAACAAAATAAATACAAACAATGGTCTTATTTTGATTGTGATGAGCCCTGAGCAGAACAAAATAATTACAATTTCAATAGTACGGACATTTAAGCGTTCCCGAAGATGGAATATGACGGTGAATATTGAAACTTCAATAATCGCATACCTGATTTGTATTAACACTGCGATTCCTGATCGCAAATAACTGTATTATTTGTTATATCCGTTTCACTGTTTGCATATTATGTACCTACATATATTCACACTATTCCATAGAACACATGACATGTAAACATTTAAAAAAAAGAATTTACAGAGACGATGGTATTAAATATTAAAACCTAGAAACTATAGAAAGTATTCTGCGGGACAATCCGTTTGAACTTTAAAACAAGCACAGATTAACATGCTTCAAATTTGCGGAAACACAGTTTACACAGTTGTAAGCCAGAAAGAAAACTATGTGAAGATTCAATTGACCAAGTTCTTAACAGAAATACAACTTATGTCAGGCCGTATCATGTTGCAAGTCATACAGTACAGACTATGAAAACAGTTCTGAAACACAGATACAACCCCAGTACCCAGGAGATATATATCATGGAGACAAGAGCAATTAATTGACACTAATAGACAGTAATGTTCGGACTTATGCATTTATCTGTGAAATGAATCTCATATATTTGAGAGTATCATTTCTGCAGAGAACAATGCTTGGTTACCTCAATTAATCATGTCGTTTGACATTAGATTTGAAATGAAAATAAATATTTTCTAGCTTGACAGTTTTAACTTGAGTTTGTTGCTATAACCACCAGATAAGAGTTTGCTGCCATTTATAACAGAGATATCAAACAGACACATTGAATAAATATGCGTAGTTTTAATTACATTGGGAGAATTGTGTCTTGACCAATATTGTGCAGTAATTTACTGGTTAGTTACTGCTGAAGGCGTCGCCTAATATGCATGCCTCATCTCATAGCAGTTGTATTATACTCGAACGCATTTATGCCAGTTAGTGCTTAGTACTAAAAGTATACAGATCACTAAACCAATGTGTTACTTCTATCAACCCACATACATTACAACAGTCAGAGGCTGTCCTGATAACAATTGACATATCCTGTCAAAACTCAATCTTCTGAAATAGTATCTATATAGTTTAACTCATTCCTTCTCAGTTTTTACAGTGGATTAACTTACACATCATGAAATTAATTGCAAATGTATACGTTTGTCATTTTGAAATGGTTTTTTTTCCATGTAGGTGCAAAACTGGTAGGTTAAAACAAACGTTCCCTGAACATAATTTATTGTCTAAAGTGCGCAATGGGTCAGGTTCGACTTCTATATCTACATGTATTACAGAAATAAATTGGACAGTGTTTTCTTTTATTTATTTTTTTATATTTTACATAATTATGAATGAAATTTAAATAATGAAGCTTTGGCTTATCGATAGAGAGCGGATCCGTCGCACCCACATAAATCCGGCAAGCATTCCACCGTGAAACCCGAATTCACTAAATGCCATGTAAGAACTCGATTCATTTTGTAGGTGAGGGCATGCACAACTGCCACGCATGCACATAGCCTACACATCCACATATAATAAATCCGCTTCTCAGGATTTTACGCCCCTTAACCAACACCTTATTCTCAAAATATGGATCTACACTTGAACACTATGTCAATTTGTCTTCTTTCTTTTCTGCAGATAATTCTGTATTAAATTGGGTAATAAAATATGGGTGATGTGAGGGACACCATCACAGTCATCAGTTGTTATGTGTATTTGAAGTTTGGGATCAGCCCATTCAAAACTGTTTGAGGTATGTAATTAACACAAACGAGACGCGACGGGACAGCACAATCATGTGTTATGCGACGGGAAAGGACACGACGGGACTTACGGACAACGTGATTCCTATATAGCCAAAATTTCACTTTGTGAAAGCAACGGTATACAAAAATAAACCTAAGTTTTAATATTAGCTGTACACACACACAGTTAGTAATATTCAACCACACTTCCTTTATATTATTTTTTATAATTAATATCAATTATTGAATAAATGCAAGTTATGTAGAAAAACTAACGGGGCGCCGCGAGCTTTCAAAAATCAAGATTGCCGTTAACATCATAAGTCAATACTCAGTGACGATAACGATTTGGAACCAGATGTATTAGTATGCTGAGAATATATTTATAGACTGTATCTATAAGACTAATAAAATGCCTTATATAAATTTGACTACGTCCCGGTATTCTTACTACACAGTCCAACCCCCATAGCAGCTTTCTGAGTTAGGGATAAATATAGCCGGAGCCTCGGCAATAACGGACCAAACTAACATGTACTTTATTATTAACTGACTCTTATCTTTGATAATTATAATTATTTCACTTGTGAAATTCATGAATGAACAACTGGACTTGTGAATTTTACAAGACAATATGCGAATGCAAAGCCTTCAATTGCCAACATATGGTTAGCATTAGGCAATTAGATAGAGTTTCTCAAGCCGTTCTTCAGCTCAGCGGGTACTTAGATTTATGGCCAGTTAATGTCTCATTTACATTTCCAATGATCACTGTAGCTCTTTACGGTCTTGATTAAAAATGGCGGTACACATTTTATGCGTCTGAATACAACAACAACAACACTAACTTTTCAGTATTTCTCAGATCAAAATACATGATATATGAGAAAGAAGGAGTCGCGCAGGCTCGTGGTCAAAATTTCATAATTTAATAATAAAAAAAAATAAAAAAAAATAAATAATAATACTAATAAAAATAATAATAATAATAATAATAATAATAAAAGTCAGCTAGTGGGGTAGGTTAAGGAGGAAAAACGGATTCATTTATTAATTCAGGCGATCGTAGATCTCAGTAATATATAAAGAAATAAGAAAGTAAACAGACTGATGGCAAGCAAGCAAGAGAGAGAGAGAGAGTGAGAGAATGTGACCATCTCTGTTCATTCGTGTTAAATCGTGTTTCTCACTTGATTTAACACTTGTATTGTCTCCTATAATTCTATTTAGAATGACATAGTACTATATTTGTGGGTAATCTGTATTGTACATATGCATTGTTTGAACTATGATGAGACAGAAATACAGATATTATATAGGTAGTCAGTGTTAAGATTCGTTGGTAGAATAAAAGTACTGAAATGGTTTCAGTTATTAAATTTTTCCGAGTTAAACCTACAGAATGTAAATGCCAGTTGTTGGAATATGTTGTATCTTAAATTAATTTGATATACATATGTTTTATTAGGAAATAAAAGGCTCAAGTGCGCTAACTTTACCCTCAATTTCCGACCGATTTATAAAATGTAATGAAAATTTGTCTGGAAAACTCGACGACTCTATGAGCTTTTTCTTGTGTCAATCATGCGTATTAATTTGTGTGTTATTTTAAGACTGCGCGGGGTACTTGTTTTGTGGTATATGTACGAGAGCTGTTCAAATAATACGTGGACTGTTTCGATATCGCACTAATTTATTGACGTAAACTTGTAAGATTCATACATGTTGTAATCCAACTCATAAGACATCAAATGATTTAAACAAAAAATCGATACCATGTCTAGTTACCTTGCAATGATTAATATAATAGGACGAGGAATCCTACATTTCATAACTGCATTTCGGTAAATGCTAAATAAAAGGAAAATCGTCGGTACACAAAACTAAAGTAGCATTGTCACTGATATTCCGAAATTACAGTTATGAAATTGTATGAATATTGAAAAAGGAAAACTATGATAAATATAATTAAGTAGACGAACACTTTCTTGCTTGTAAGTTGAGATTGACGACGTCAGTAAAAATCACGGAGTACTAAATTTTAATAAACCCCGACTGATGTAATTTGTCATTGTTACTTTAAAAGGACACACGGTAATCTTGAATTGTTTTTTTTAACTCATGGCGTCCTTTTAGTTTTTCACATAACCCACATTTGTTCAATCATTAATATTAATTTAAAGAATGGTATACAGCTGTTTGGCATGTTACTAGCTGGTGAGTATATTGCACCCATACTATTTGTAAACATATAGTAGAATAAGAAGAAAACAAATGAAAAATCAAAATTTTATTTAATTACAGGCAGGTTTAAAGAGACACATGGCAATCTTGAGTTTTATTCAAACATTAAAATTTACTCCTCAATTTACTTATCCTGCGGCATTTTGGCTTTAAAACTGCTTGCATATGATTAAATAAAAACTTGAAATTTCAATTATCTTTATTATTTCACCAATTTTTTAAATGTATTATTGATGCACTATTATAAAATGTTAGTAATATGTAAAAATAATTTGCTTTGAACTATTCTAACAAATACTATTAATGATGGAACAAATGCAAGTGAAGGGAAGAACTAACGGGACGCCGTGAGTTTTTAAAAAATCAAGATTGCCGTGTGTCCCTTTAAAGTAAAAAAATATACTGGATAAATAAATTGAGACGGTACTTTAAAGGGGGTAGTCCTGGAGAACTCTTGTACAATGGTTAAGGCAAGGCATATATGTATATGTAACTCTTGTCCAATGATTACTATGTATCTTTATTATAAATGGGTTCTGTATACTAAGTCAGTTTGTATGAATGATTATAGGTGTATTTAAATGTGCCTTTATGGGACATTATTATTTAAGTTAAATTAAGTTTCAAATATTGTTTAATTGTTATGTAAACAACAGTATTTATAATCAAACTAATATATATCTAGCAATCTAAGGATTTGCCTAGTATTGTTTTATTAATTTATGAAAAGTCAGTGTAACGGAATCTGATTTTGTTTCATGTTTATTTACCAATTTCATTAATATATGTTTATTACAAAATATTTCATCCATGTTTTTATTTGTCGGATTAATATACGTTGTTTTTTTATAATGTTTTTCTCTATTGAAACCAAGTGATTCTCAAGTTATATTCATGTATCCAGATATAAGGGTGAAATTTTCATGTATAGTGGCAAAGAAATTATCGACTTTGCTTATACTTTTTTTTATTTTTTTTTAAATACGCAGTGTTTATCTTCTCCATTAATTGGTTTGTATACGGGAATGCAAGCAAATTGTATAGAATCGCATCTAGTAAATTCAAGAAACTGCCTATCTATCTATAAAATTGATCGATTAATAAATATGATTTAAAATAAAATTAGAATAAATTTGACACTAACATATAGCGGTTTTTTTAAAATATAAATAAATGATAATGTCTAAAAATAAATATTTGTTGAAATCATCAGGCATAATTAACTGATATTTAATTTAATATCTTGACCATCAACTGTATATTTCCATTATTTTGATTGGCCATTAGACATAAAAGGGCGTATTTGTATCTCTGCCACCATTTATGGTTGGCCAATAGATAAGACGCGCGCGTCTGGCACACCAACAGCGAATGTCATGATAATTATGTCAGACACGCCACGTGAATTGAACAGATATACTCCGAACAAAACAGCATTATTTTGCACAGTATACTATATGTCATTCATTTATTACTGACAAATGAATATGAATATGTATTTAGCTAACAGTCAATGCTTGTCTGTGAAATCAACATTTATATTCCTTATTGTTTTATTTGCAAACATCGACATTTATATTTCTTATTGTTTTATTCGCAAACATCGATATTCACCATAACACATCCATTAACACAAGGTTTAAATATTACACACAAACACAATAGCAAATGATAAATGTTCATTTCCCAAATCAGGACAATTTGTAATTATGCTTTTCTTAAACAATTATTTCAGAAACGACTCTATATATATATATACATTATTATAACAAATACTATTCCTTTTCATAGCAAATAAATAATTGTTTAAATCGAAGCAGTATACTAAGAACTAGGGGCAACTTCAAAGCTGCTTTAGGTAATGTACTCCGTTTTGTTGAATTATCGTTTATGAAAATATTTGCGGTGAAAAAACTCGGCACGAAAACTCTCGGCGACTCGGCGCTAATGGTTAGTTTGTTTTTGAAGTCAAGTTATCTCCATAAACGATTTTAAAAGTATGTTTGTGGATCTCGCTTTCGCATCGTAATTTCAATATCTATGTTAAACAGATATAATGTGTATACGTAACCTTTGTATTATTTATATATGAATAAAAAGTCGTTCATAATAAAAAACAACAACAAAAAAACAACAACAGACAGATACATTTTTGGATTTGGAAATAGTAAAAGTGACCGTGGGTGTGTCAAACTATTTTAAAAAGAATACTTCCCATACTGTTTTATTGAAATATTAAACTCCACATAACCTATATGTTCACGATATGTGAATGTCTTAAAGAGGCACACCGCATTCTTGTTTTTTTTCACCCCGCAACTATTTTGATAATAAGAATCCGACCAGCTGTTTTAGTTATCCGGAGTATCATGTGTCCTAATGCATATGAATCATATATAATAATTTATATATAACTTAATACAGATGAGTTCATATTAATACATCTATATAATATCATATATACAACTCAACAATACGAACAACATTATACATTAATACATTATGATTAACCAAACAAAACCATGGCCGTGTCCACGAGTTATAGTTTTTCACTAGATACTTACAGAAAACGAATACAATGCCGGTCTTGCGTTTATTGCATTATATGAACACACAGACCTTAATAAAAGTATGTTTCACTTTTGTAATCAATTTGTGAAAAAAACACAAAAAAACGTGAATGTCATATGTCTAAATTATCCTGATGCTTACTGGATTAAGTGCGATTTTACTTATGCACACTGTTTTAGAAGAGATTCGTATGTTAGTAGTGTGTTCACTGTTTTAATCAACACTAACGTTTAAGATAATAGTCAATCTGTCGCAGGCAAAAATGCACATTCATTTCAAACTTTCTTTTATAAAATAGTAGTGTCTAATTTCGATTAAGTTTTACTTTTGGTCGGCAGAGCTAACAGCCATAAGAATCACGGTGTATCTCAATAGGAAATAGCAATTCCATGGTCTGAACATGTAACCTTCTTGCACATACGTGTCGTTGTCAATGCACGTTATTGTTGTTACTGTAACAACGGGAACATAATGCAACTGATGTAAGTATAATAATGCGCAAATTATTACGCGCGAAAATGGTTCACAAGCGCCTTTGAGAGAGAGAGAGAGAGAGAGAGTCTGCATGTCACACTTTCTGCAGCAATACTGTCTGTATGCCTATCTGACGGAGCCGGTCAGTTCGTCTGCCCGTCTGTTTATATTTCCACTTGATTAACTGTCTATTGTCTCTGTCTATCCATTCATCACCGTGCGTATAAAATCAAGGAGTGATTAAAATATGTATAACTATTAATGTTATGTATGTTTAACTCTGTCGAAATAATTATAGTGTATTTTAAATTGATTTGTATGTGTCACCACCTCAATGTTGATGAACATTTTATAGTGCTTACATCTTAATAAATGACTTGGTATTAATTTTGATGATTAAGAAACATTAAACGTGTAAAAATAAACATAATTTACTTATAACTTACAGCTAAAACCATACCGGTCATCATACTTGTATTATTAGTAACTCATACACAGTCCAAACTGATAAGTATGTTTTAATATGAATTATTGAATGTTAAATGTTAATTTGCAATAACATTGTCTCCTATAATTCTTTTAGAATAGTGTTTACAAGTTATGTTTTATGTATAAAATAGAACGAGGCTATCCGCACGACCGTCGTGCCGATTATTTTCTTTATCCGCACGACCGTCGTGCCGATTAGTTTCTTATCCGCACGACGGTCGTGGGAATAAAGAAAATAATCGGCACGACTATAGTATTGTTCTTTATTGGCACGACTGTAAACAGAAATGTAAAGTTTTGAGAGTTTCCAAGTTACAAATTCGTAATGTAAACAAGTTATTTACATTATGGTATGTAAATAACTTATACATTATGTATAGAACATACTTGCTATTATGGGCCTACGGAATTCATATACATGTAAACATAATAAAAAGATTATAAGATCGAAAGGGTGTGCGTATGTGTGTGTGCGGGTGTGTGTGTGCGCTGATGGAAATTGCTGACATCTATATGAACTGGGACGATATAAAGACATTCAGGTTTGCCAAATTGCCGTTCATCACCCCCAATCAATCCCCTATCATCCTACTTGATTCTGTCTTCTGTTTAAATAGTTTCATTTTTACACATATATTAATTGAAGACGAGACTCATTTTCTAGTGAAGTGTCCTTTATACAACAACATACGAACTGTGATATTTGGTGAAATTATTTCAAATGGAATATATGAAAACATGACAGACTCTAATAGACTGATTTTCCTGATTCATAACCACACAAGAAAAGTTGTAAAATTTCTTGTTAAAGCTTATCTTTTAGAAGAAGTGTGTTATATAACTCGTAACTGTAAACATGTGCGTGCAATTATTGAACTAAACTGACACTATTTATCGCAATATATATAATATTTATGAATGAACCCTTTGTAACTTTAATTGTATTGTAAATTGTACATTTTGAGCTCATAACAGTATTTTCTATTATGTTTAACCATGTTGACTACTTGTAAACTATAATTATAAGGTGACTTATAGGTCCGTTGGCCGGGTGTTTCTCTATGCATTTGTATTAAAGTTTGTTATTTGCGTATACACATGTCACTATAATAAAATATTTACTTACTTACTTACTTATATTATCGGAAAATAGATATTTAGGTGAAAATATGGCAAAACAAATAAACACACAAGCTACGTGTATGGCAAGCCAATTGTCCAATAATTAGTTCACGGTCGAACAACTAGGATTAACGATCGATAAACTAGGTTTTTCGAACGTAAAACCAGGTTTATCGAATACTAACCTATATTTTCGAGCGAAAACATAAGTGCGTAAACCATAGTTTACGACCGTGAACGTAGGATAACGACCGAAAATCATAGTTTTGTTCGAGAAACCTAGTTTATCGAACGTAAACCTAGGTTCACGTTCGTAAACTATGGTTCACGCTCGTAAACCCAAGTTCACGGTCGTAAACTATGGTTCACGTTCGTAAACTATGGTTCACGCTCGTAAACATAGGTTCACGTCCGTAAACTATGGTTCACGGTCGTAAACCTAGGTTCACGCTCGTAAACTATAGTTCACGTTCGTAAACTATGGTTCACGGTCGTGATTGGCTATGCTCGTAAATTACAGATACCTGTTCGAAAGCATAGTTACAAGTCAATAAACCCGGTTTTACGAACATGAACCTATGTTTACGAGCGTGAACCATAGTTTACAAGCGTAAACTATAGTTCACGGTTGTAAACATAGGTTTACGTCCGTAAACTATGGTTCACGCTCGTAAACATAGGTTCACGTTCGTAAACTATGGTTCACGGTCGTAAACATAGGTTCACGGTCGTGAACCCATGTTCACGCCCGAAATGCATAGTTGATTTGATAATCCTAGTATATCGAACGTAAACCATGGTTTACGGTCGATAAACTAAGTTTCTCGATTGAACTATGAATTTCGGTCGTTATCCTATGTTTACGAACTTGAACCGTGGTTCACGATTGTAAACCGGCGTTCACGAGCGTGAACCATAGTTTACGAACGTGAACCTATGTTTACGAACGTGATCTTGGGTTTACGAGCGTGAACCTACGTTTACGAGCGTGAACTATGGTTTACGGACGTTATCCTATGTTTTCGCTCGAAAGTATAAGTTAACATGCTTTTTACGTTCGAAAAACCTAGTTTATCGATCGTTAATCCTAGTTTTTCGACCGTGAACTTGAACCTGGGTTCACGTAATTATTGGACAATTGGCTTGCCATATACGTGTGAACAGTAAACAAGTTTATTGACCAATCAGCATATAAATTAACTGAGATTACAATTCGAAATACTTCTAAACTATTAGTGGGATACAAGAAAAAAAGAGAAGAACATGTATAGAACATGCATAGCCCTTATATGACGACAGAGCATATAAGAAAAATAATAATAGCTGTCGCAACGTAATTATTTGCTATCTAGACCTTAACTCCGAAGTGACATTCTAGTAAAACCGCCATCCCGCCAACAACAGGCACATTTTAAAACGCAAAATCATTCTCCATGTGTTGAGGTCATAAACTAATTCATATGTACCGATTAAAAGCCTAGTTGAAATACATGTAATTAAGTATACGTGAAATGAATGTCTGTCTGTGTGTCTGTCTGCCTTCCTGCCTGTCTGTCTGTCTGTCTGTCCTGCAGCACCCCCTCACGGGGAATATGTGCAGGTGCGCGTCTATCCCAGTGGAATAGCCTGTGTGTTGTCTGCTGGGCTCGAAAACACTGATTGCCCGAGTCTCTCTCCATGATCAAAATGTATTACCTCCACCTTTTAATTATAATAATCCATTTATGCACTTCACGACGACATGAGTGTGGGGACTGCCCTACCTTTTGGCATCATGGAGATGTTTATTAAATATGTCGACGCTACTTTGATGGTATTTGCTTGATACGATTTACCTTAGCTTTTCCCCCATCACTCCCACTCCCACTCCCATATATCTTAGTTATAATTTCTCGTAACAATATATTGTATGTCCCCACCGGCCCCGGAGTGTGATTTTAATATTTGGTTGTTTTATATGAACAATTAAGTTAATAGTAATTCCTGACTGTCCTATTTAGTTTATATATGCTTATACTTTTAACACATTGGACAGCCGGGAAAATACTATTTTTAGTCTTGTCTGACGCACACATCGGGATAAGGGGAAATATTATTAACATATAAAGCCTATGTATACCTCTGCTTCATGCCCTCCCCAGTGTGGCCTCCCCGTGGCTTTGGCGAAGGGACACACTCCATTTGACGTGTTTACTCTCATATGCGCACATTTCATGTTGCCTTGTTTTATATTGAGAGATCTGGAGTGATGTCTTACTAACAACACTGGGATATTTTATCGGATTTTAACATTATATGCTTACAATTAAAACAGTCCATTCCCTTTGGAAGGGAGCATGAAGCAGACACGACATGGATTATGTATATATGTACATATTAAGCTAAAACATTTTTAAGAAATGGTGACGCGCTTGCGTTGGAATATATTATTAATCCTCGATCTAAATTTATAAAATAGAACAACCTGGACTTATGAGCAATTAATTTCTTATATTAACACAGATTCAAACACCTTCTGAATTTCACGGCCAATCCCATCCGACTGACACGGTTGCCTGCCTGATTCTTGCCATTATTGAAACGAATACTTCCCTTCCCCTTCCTATCACAACAATATGTTTATAATTATATAAACACCCCCACCTTAACCTCCTACTGAAAAGCTCGCCAAAAGGCCTAGTACAATTTGCCGATTCACATGATCATTGTCGCTGTTTAACATACGGTCATCTTATTTATTTCGTTTATTAAAGATAAAGGATCACCTTTATCAGTATTTATTAACATTCACACTAGCGTTCGTTTAGTACAGTGTGGCGGCTGTAAAAAGTCTCCCCGTGCTACGAATCAGTAGTGTTATTTTTACTAGTCCTTTGGGACCAGCGAGCCCAATATAGGTGACTTTGAAGTAGAATACCGCTTAAGCCGGTGCTAGGGGTGTGAGAGGTGTTGCTTCTTTCATTACTTCTCATGAACAGACTCAATAAAACCGAGTCTGCTGCTTTATTCTCTTAATTGTGTTTGTTGCTCCCAAAGGATCACCGTTATCAGTATTTATTAAAACAAAAGTCACTTAGCAACGATCTGAATATATATATATTAACAATTTGCAATGTCACGTCAATGTCGCAGTTTCGAATTATTACGGATAAACGAACGGATATTTTGTTATTTAGTTCGTTTTTAGTAAAGCTAAAACAGACATCACTTTATAGAAGAAAGAGTTAGCTCTAAACTGCCTTTGAATTAGCCAGCTAACTTAAAAAAAATCCCAAAATAAACTCATCTCCAACGATATGTATATATATATATTTTTTCAATTTGCCGAGTCGCGTCACTGTCGCAGTTAAATATACGGTCAAACGAACATATTTTTTTGTTATTTAGTTCGTTTTTAGTAAAGCTAAAACAAAATCACTGTATAGAACACAGAATTGTCTTTGAACTGCCAGCTCTCCGAAATAATTTCCCCAAAACAAATAAATTAACAACGATATGTATACTAGGTTTCTTATATTTTATAAATTCGTAAGACGGTGCGTAACTTGGCGCAACGAGCATGCGCGAAAAACCTTTACCTGTGCGTGCAAGTATTCATGGGTAAATTATTATTCGGCGGATAAATTGGATTTACGATATGTTTCGAATCCAGAGGGCTATAACCACTGGATATTAATATAAATACGGTATTAGGCCAGGCAACAAGCAGGGCAGTACGCGTATCATACATCGCCCCACGGCCCGTCATCCCAGGCCAAACCCTATATAACAAGTAATGCAGTTGCGGACCCAAACACACATACACCCAGCTAAAAAAACATCATAAAAACCACCAAACATAGCACGCGAAAGTAGGTTAAATTAACCGCCAGTGCTATATTATATATTTGGCACACAATTCAAACACTTTGGTCGACTCTGAGGCGGAGTCATTCAAATTCAAAATCAAAATATTTTTAGTCCAAACATAATGCCGAGTCAGCGGGGGATTCTTCACGGGGCCTCAAATGGTAGTGGGACTATAAACCTTAGAAATCCGCCCTTTCGAATCCAGAGTATGTAGATCTATGGATAAACGTATGATAATTTAGAGTTGATAATTCTTAATTCGACACTGAGGATAATTTTGCGGTTTGGCCTGGCTGGTTAAAGCCGTTTATATTGTATCTATAAAGTTAGGATTCACAAAATATATAAGTTATATTATAGACCTCGTTGTCAGTAGGTTTACAAATGATGTACATTTGTAGTTAAATTTGGTCGTTGTTGGCGGTGTAGCTACTTTAATAAGTGTTTTGCGGAAGCTGAAAGCTCGTATGCTCGTATTGTAAGAAAGGGGTTGTTAATTCATTTATTAATTTACAACAAATTGCAGATAATTTAATGCTGTAAAATGGTAGTGTGCATATGCTTATTAGTTTGGCATGATTATGTCATACACACGAAACTTAGCAGTGTTAATCATGCAAAATTAAATACAAGGAAAGTCACTAGTAAGTTACACGTGCCACTGAAAATGTTTTCTTATGGAATTCTTACATTGTACACTTGGCTATTCCGCCTACCGTTCTTCCAAACTCTATCCATGTGTTGAGGTTATAAAATATTTCGACGGACAGTGGTGGTTTGCCTGTCTGGTTAAAGCGTTGATAATGTAGTTAGTTCAGATTCGCAACATATGTAAGTTACACATATACCTTATCGTTAGTAGGCTTAGAAACGAAGTACATTTCTTGTAAAAGTTCCCTGTTGTTGGCGGGATAGCGGTTTTAAAGAGACACATGGCAATTTTGATTTTTTATACAAATTCATTCGATTTTTTATACAAATTCATTCTTCGTGAGAAACGTTAGTGAGTGGAACCAGGTGGAGGATTATAAGAATCGTTCATGGGTATCCGGTGAAGATAGGGAATTCCAACATGAGGTATACGTGTTTTTATCGGAACCGGACTTGGCAAGACAGTCGTGGTGGTGCAAGACGGTCGTGGTGGTGGTTGTGGTGGTGGAGGTGGTGGTGGTGGGTGGTGGTGGTGGTGGTGGTGGTGGTGTGTGTGTGTGGGGGGGGGGGGGGGGGGGGTTTCAAAATCGAGTGGTTTATATACAATAATGCAAATCAAATTAAATTGATTTTATTGGTGTAAATCCCACATAAACATAATATCACACATATCGATACACTGGCGCGACGGTCGTGCGGATTAAGAATATTATTCGCACGACCGTCGTGCCGATAAGGAAAATAATAGGCACGACGGTCGTGCGGATAAAGAAAATAATCGGCACGACGGTCGTGCCGATAAGGAATATTATTCGCACGACCGTCGTGCCGATAAGGAAAATAATCGGCACGACGGTCGTGCCGATAGACATTCCCATAAAATAATGCATATATGTATGTGTATTTGACTGAAACAACAAATAAACGACTAAATCTAAATCTAATTGGATTTAGGGAAGATACTTTAAAAGGCAAGGAAAATAATTCACAGTTTTCATGTGCCTAAATTAATGTATAACACGTTTAACTAATTAAAAAAATAAAAGTAAAGTGAAATTATAATACAGTATTGTTGTACATGTAATTTATAATAATCATACATACATAGTGTTTCACGTAATACATGACTGTATGTGTTTGTACTTTTTTCATAGGTGTATGCCCGATCAGAGTGAACTTTTTCATTGATATATATTTTTATGTAACTGATACATGTATTTTAATGTCTAATGTATACACTTATTTTATTTCGATCTATGCATGTGGCATTCGCCGCGGAGACTTATTAAGCATCAAGTTAAAGCAGGATGTGTTGAGTCTTTTTTGCGTTTTAAAAAGAATTATGCAGTAAGAGGAAATATAACAAAATTACAATTAATATATTACAGTGCGTGACCAATGACAAGAACATTGTTCATTTAGTACATTTCATTTTTGGGGGAAACAAATGCTATATTTGTAAACTTTGTTCCTACTGATATATTTAGCTTGTAAAAAAATATTAGTTTTTTTCTAAACGAAAACTATTGTGTATATAGTATACACGCAAACTTTTACGCAAGCTAAAATAGCTGCCGAGAGGAAATAGCATATATCTGGGTAGGGACTGGAAACGAAGTTTCACATAACATATCAAGTCACGGGTGTTAAAACAATATTGAAAAAAATAATGTCGCCATGACCGTGTTATTTTTTCTTACCAGACACATTCTTCCCGAGTTTAACCATCAGTTGTTCCTACCAAACATTTTGAATCCAGGTGGGCGACCTCGCTTCTCTCTGTTCAAATACCTTGATTTGCCTTACATACTGATTACACAGAAATACAGGTGTTCACATGTAAGGGATGCGTGTGCGTTAGCGTGTGCATTACAACAGGGATAAACGTTTCACTGCTACCATGTGTAATTATAAGATTGCGTTATCAAAGTGAAAAACTCAAAGAAACTGTTCATTGCTACCTTACCATTATATGTGCAGTTATGAAAACCATATAGGCAGCGAATAAACCCATCGACTAGTGGATAACACGTAGGTATTTATGAGAATACCGCATTATAATTGGGTATTATTCCTTAAAAAGGTATTATTCCATTAAAATACAGATTTGCTCTTATTCCATTCCAATACTTGCGGTTTCATTCAGTTTCAATTACGGTTTCATTATGCTCCGTAAAAAACCCCGGACGTGACGATCCCGGAAATATTGCCGCATTCTACACTTTAGTAGACTGCTCTACGAAAACGTCATTTGAGACAATAAACGGCAAGCTTTGAACATTGAAAAATATGTGTTTATACCATTTAAGTTTTTTCGACGGGCTCCCTAGGAATTGAAGTTGTAATGCATGCTTATTGTCGGCTACATGATTCACAGTCTGTTAACCATAGACATATTCTCAAGGTGTACCGGAAGTAAATCAAATCCCATTGAGTCCAATGCAATATTGTCCAAGCTTTCTAGTTAGCCATTTTTCAAAATGAAATTCAAACTAAGATTCACTTACATGTTCTTTGTCATGAGACCTGCCTCTCAAGAAAACTGCTGAGAATAGTAGGGGTCATGTGGTATAGAAGAAAAGAAAATTCTGATCTTTTTTGACACCGTGAACGAACTTCATTCATTCATTCGGCACCTCTTAAATGAGTTCTACTTTCAAAACTCTCAAATTGATAAATAAAATCATCATACAACCATGCAAATTGTTTTTTAGCTATCACAAACAAGTCAATAAAGTCATTTCAGCCAGAAAAACAGGCCTTAAATACTCAAAAATGCCTTTTATCACAAACAAGTTAGGGATTATATGTTTGGGAACTCCTTTCCTACACCAGGCATGAATACCACAGTGATTTACTTCCTGTATACCTAAACCCATATAAGAGTCTAATTAAATTATTCTAATTAAAGCAGGATCCCAATGCAATCGTGCAAACTCGTTCATTTCCGTAGATCATCGGAAATAATGCTCGTGGGTATTTCCAATGATACACGTCGATTTGATGGGTTTGGGTGATTTGCCCCGGCAAAGTACCTGTAAACCGTAACAAAATATAGACCCGGAAATCAACTGATTTTAAACATATTTGTATTATTTATTAAATGCTATACTCTTTTGAAATAAATCTTATCATTTTATAGTCAGTTTAAGTTAAAATATTAAATAAAAAAATATTTTGTAATAAACTGCGTGTGGTTTTGTTTGCATAACAATAGGATTAGCCAATCGTAAACGCTCGGCCAATCCCGTCATTCTTCGGGATGAAGGAGCACCATGATGGTTCAATGGGCGCCGCCATTGTTTATTCCACGTGACTGACCCCACGTGATTAACGAGAAATTGCAGCACAGCTGCTGGAAAAAATGTTCGACAATTCTGAACATAATATAAATATTTCATGGGTCAAGCTAGGGGAGAAGGAGAGTACAGCGAAGTGGGAAATTCACAATTATTTATATTGGTTTAATAAAACTGGACGAATGATTGATATATGTTGTCAATTTTTATTTAAATATATGATATATACGTTGTTTCATTTCAAATTAAATATTTTTTTTACTTTCATGTCTTAATTTTAATTGTTGGTGGTCATATTCAATATGCATATCATTATCAGAGAATTTAATACGAATGCCATTTACGGCTCGTCAAAACATTATAAATATGAATAATTTGAGGCTTCGCAGTGCGAAGCTTAGTGACAATATAAATGTGTGTCGTTTAATTTCGGGGCTTCGCGCTTTGTGCGAAGCTCTGTGGCTCGTTTGTCGAGCTTTGCTCGCCCGTATTGTTTTCACGACTTTAGCGAAAGTTTACTTTGTGGATTTTTTGGACTTTTTACGGTAATCGCCGCCATCACCGAAAAAGTGATTACTAGTGGACAACTTCGACGCCGGGCATTGTCCAAAAATGTAGTATCCAAAATGGTGTCTATTTCATTCCGAGATTATTTTTGAAAAAAATGGATGAGGCAGTTCGGATTGGATCCCAATGATCAATCAGTACATGAAAAATGCTTATTAATAAATGCAGACAATTCTCAAGTTTTTGCGTCTTTGTGATCAAGATCGATTCATGTCGTTTCGGCACCAAACCATTTCGAAAACCTAGAAGAATCGGCACCCAGACGTTTCGGCATCAAACCATTTCGGCATCTTTTTAAATGTTTACCCTAGACGTTTCGGCACCCATTTATATTTGAGTATTATAATAAAGTAAAGAAGTAAATAAATTAAATATTTTCTATAAGAACACTTGTAATCCATTTAAAATGCAAAGTTGTTTGCCTTAACAGCATCTCCGAGCATCTCATGAGCCTGGATGGGCCCATATGGTAATCACCCGTAAAATTGAAGTAAATACGACTTTAGATTATATTGTAGCATGGTCACTGAAATTCCCTTTGTAATAGCTCAGGTGTATTTCGTTTAATTGAAAATACTTGAATATGTTCCCCTTAACATGTATAATACTGTATACCTAAGACCAAATAAAAACTTATCTGTATTCATACAGTATCTTTTAATTCTTCACTTTACCTTCCTGTCATCTCCATATCGACGACAACAGGTATGTGACTTGAACAAAGCCTCCACAAACTAACCCATTATCAAAAATCGTCTACATCTACATATATTTTCTTGTTATATATATGCCACATGGTTATTAGGTCTGTGGTTTCACGTGGACAATTCTTAAATATGTAAGTAGCAAAATTACTTAATTTTAAAAGATGTTCAGATGTCGATAAAGTTAGAAGAAATTTAACATCATTTTCTGAATAAACAATATGTTGTATGTAGATCAAATTACTGGGTAATTAACGCATTTACTACATGTTATTAAGCACTGCACATCTGCACATATTAATCTCTGTAAACAAAGTCAAGGCTTTAACCATGGGCAGATTCAGGCGGGGACGCTGCCGGCACTTCCCACGAGCTCACCTAAAAAAATCTTCTTTTTCTTTTTAAAGTTGCGCACCCCCTCCCATCTCAAATCACATGTTATGTACTAGTGATTCATACACATTACTGAAATTGCAAGAGAATTGTAATCAACCAGTACAGCATAGCAAAACGTTTATACAGTTTCTATATAGGCAAACAGGACTGGCGTGAACTTGAAATCTAGAGAAACTGTGTTCAAACCCCACCGGTGCAACTGAGTTTTGTTAGTGTGTCCGTGGGCAAGAAACGTTGTATTAGCATCGTCCATCCGATGGGGATGGTGGGGGTGGGGTGTGTGTGTGTGGGGGGGGGGATTATAAACAAGACAGACCGCTCGGAATAGATCCATTTTTCGGAATCTATCCACCAAGCACGTTAAAGAACCATTCATTAGTAAGAGTAGGGCGCAGGTTCCTGGATTCCTATATATCCTTTCCCTCTCTCTGAGGCGCCTCTAAATACACTATAATACTGTGTTGATGAGTCGTTAAACAATATTCATTCATTTTATAGGCAAATACATGGATTACATATCAGTCCGGTTATTAAATTCCGTTAGTTTTTCTATATAACTTGCATTTTTGTAATCATTATTAGAATGGTTCAAATAACTATATATTATATTGTGCCAATAATATAATTATATTTTATTTACTTTTTAAAAGTAGAATAACGAAGACAATCAAAATCTCAATTTTATATTTTATTTTAATGCAGGCAGTTTTAAGTCATCATGATACAGGTATAATAAATCGAGGTGCTAATTGAAATGCTTAAAAATAAACAATCAATGTGTCCCTTAAAATAAAAAAACGACAGGTATAACAGTGAGTTGTGCTATATATATCAGTTATGTTTTCTACATATTACATGAATACAAAAATGAAAGGTTGTGTTATTTGTTTACAAAATCAAGAAAATATATTTCCACCAAATGTCAAAGATGGAAAAATTAGGCTAATTTATAATGATTAAAGTAAGGTAGTGTGTACTCTTGCTTTAATATTCACCTTTTTTCTTTCAACAATTATCTCATCTTTTTATTTTGGTAAAAGAAAATATACTTTGTTTTCATTGTAGTTGAAACAGGTCGTTATAACCACAGACCTTGTATACAGTTGTTTTACAGGCTTCATCAAGAACACATGTGGTAATAGGTAGGCCTGGTCAGTTTAATTGATATCAATTACTAAACCCCCATTAACAGGTCAATTATAATAGTCTTCATGCTGTGATCTAGCAGTAAAAGTGTTCCTCAGTTTTGAGCAGTTTTAAGACCACTGTATGTTAGACTGTAAACAGGAAATAAAGAGAATAAAAAGGTATGAGCGCGTCAGTTTTTACTTTTATCACGGGTCGGGTTGATTACTCAATAAACAACTAGTTTCCTCTCAGTCGTTAGTTTCTTATCGGTTGCTAATTCAATTGGGTCTTAATCCTTTTAAGCAAAGCCTGTTAAGAATATAATACCTTAACACATTTTAATTTACTCAGCACCGGTTCTTCATTTACTATGATCGTATTTTGCATGCATTACTTTAACATGTGTCTCTAATTAGACCTCAAATAATATGCCACAATTCCGTAATAACCTTTTATATTATATAGTTTAATAGTCTCATCACAGTACACTATTATCTACAATACAACAAATCATATATAGACTTTTGTAATGTAATCTGGGGTAACACAAGTCGAAAAAATATCAACAGCCTTTTAATAATGCAAAAAAGCGCATGTCACGTCATTTTAGGTGAACAGTATATTACTTTTCAAGCCGCTATGGAACAACTAAATTGCCTCACAATAGATCAGCGAATTATACTTCAAAAGTCCAAATTCATGTATAGAGTTTCGAACAATACTGTCCCTTCATATATTTCCGATATGTTTAGTACTCGTAATTCAACTGACAGAAGCTTTCGATCACTAACTGATACTAATTTTAGTATTCCTAAGCCTAATCGGGAACTTTTCAAGGACAGCATGTCTTACTTCGGGACCATTTTATGGAATAATATTCCAGAGCACATTCAGAAGTGTGCAACAATGAAAAGTTTTACAAACAACTGCATGAAATGGATAAAGGAAAAACAACATTAAACTCGATATAGATATCATCTCATCTTATTAGTGTGTAAATATCGTTCAAACTACCACCACCAACAATGTTATTATATTTACATATATCTTATGTATCTTGCCTTTCTTGTATTTTGTATCATGTATTTGTTACAGAGGGCCCCAAGGAAGATTAGTATAAACTAATTGGGTCACCCTCGATAAATAAAGACTAAATAAAGACTTCAGTTCAATAAAATACAACTATGCCATTCTTTTTAGAATTACAAGAGACTAAACAATATCAATATACATATGACTGTTCCCAATGTTAAAATATTGAGCATCTGAACCGACTGCCACAGCCGTGTCATACGACTCACAAAAAGCCACAGCAGTAGGTCCAGTAGTCAATACATACACATATATCACTGTTTTAATTTATAAAATCTTTTTCTAAAAATATTGTTATCACACACATTTATACATAGTAAATATTGAGCGGCCGGTGCTAATCTTGACATGTTGTCTAAAAAGTACTTAAAATAGAAATATTAATATGTGAGTTAGAGAATCGCAACGGCTACTGAAACCTTAAAAAAGAGTATAAAAAAAATATATATGAACAAGGCAAAAATATAATAAGTGTTAACTACTGATTAGCCAAACTACTGATTAGCCAAACAGTTTTTACAAACCGCCATTGACCTGGAAATGCGAACACTCTGCTGACATAAAAACGCTTCAATCTTGGATAAAATATATTCTGATTTTTAACTTCATTTAAATAGTGTTTAGTTTAAACATATTTATTTTACATCGATTGCGAAACAAGTTATTGCAACTTAGATTAATCACTCTCGATGGCTTCCTGGGTAGAACCAGTACTAAGCAATGTGGATTAATTATCTTGCTCAAGGATAAATAATGTGGCCGCGGCGAGGATCGAACCCACGACTTCTCGATCTGGAATAGTGATGTATGCTCATAGACAAGTATTTTGAATACATTTACAAACTGCTGTGGTAATTTATTTTTTATACAGTATATAAATAAAATAAAAATGTGCCTGACTAAGAAAACCTATCTGTCCGAATGATACCTTGCGTTTCGTTTTCGGTAAGGCATCTCTAAAACGGGCAGGACGCGAACTTTTATATTTTAGATCCTGACAATCAATTGAGCTTAACTCTTAATAGTGATAAGCTCAACGGTATATTTTCCGAAATTCCAATAGTTATATATATATATATTACATATGGCACTGATATTTTAAACATGCATTGTTACATTATAATGCGAACTAAAATATGTTCAATTATTATTTAACTATTCCATTGTATAATGGTGTTTGTTTATGTTTTCGTTTATATTGAATGTGTTTTATTGTTTATTTCGTAAATGTCATTTTCTTTTGTCACATGTTGTAAGAGGAAACGAAAGAAATAAAAGAGAATAGGAAATATAGTGCGTATGAGAAAGAGTGTATATGACGACATGTTAAAGTGCATGAGTACATGGGAATGTTAAACAAGGTGGCTGAAAAATATCATGTATACTAGTATTAATGACAATCACCGATCTAACGTTAAATAAACATAAATATATGATAACCCCACCCAATCCCACCACGTATCCGCTCCTGCAAACACAGCATTAATACAACAGATCCGTTTAACACGGATGTTTCACGGATGTCTAAAACACCATCTCTGCTTGAACATTAAATATTACAAACGGTAATATTAATACACTAGAGGCATAATACAAAAAAAATACCTATTTTAAACGGTAAAATCCTATAGAAAATAAATCAAACACAAACATCCAAAATGAATGACTGCTCACACAACTCAATTTACGTACTATTAAAACACGTGCAACTACTGCATTTCCATTCAGTGGCCAAGCTACAAAATCCGGTCTCGAAATCCATGCATCACTTGCACGTTTTGAGGTAAATAAAGAAGAGCTCTGCAACTAATTCGAACGATTGTTTATAAAAAATGCCTATATTATCGATAAGTTATAAGATTATTCAATTTATTTTAAGATTATTCGATATTTAATTTCATATTATTATTTACTTACAATACTACTAACTATAGTGAAAGTGTGTTGTCCTCTATGTTTAATAATATGAACATATGCCGGGAAAAAAAGAAAGATTTTTTATTATTACAGGCGCAATGTATGTATGTGATTTCTAAATATGACTTTGTACATGTATTTCGATCTCGTGCTTTTGTTTGTATACAAACTGAGAATTTGCAAATAAAACTGAATTGAATTGAATGTTGTTTAACGGCTCATCAACACAGTATAGGTTATTTAGAGCCGCCCCAGAGAGAGGGGAAGGATACATAGGAATCCGGGAACCTGCCCTACTCTTATTATCGAATAGATTCCTATGGTTCTTTAACGTGCTCGGAAGATAGAACGATACACGGGACCGCCCGGTTTACGTCCCCATCCGACGGACGAGGCTAAGGTAAAGTGTCTTGCCCAAGAACACACCGACGGAACTCAGTGGCACCACGGAGGATTGAACCCGGGGCCTCCGGTTACAAATCCGCCGCGCTACCGACTGCGCCACGCCAAACTGTTTTGTGTTTTGATAACTTTTTGAATGCTACATTCCCTGTCCGATCTTTTTATATTTATATTTCTTTTTTGTTTTGACTAACCGTTTTAAAAGGATTGTAGCGGCACAGAAAAACCATCTTTATTACTGAGAGTTCTGAAATACTTGAATAAGGGTGAAATAATTATCAAATGATCATTTGAAGTTTCTATGGAAGCGGCCATTTTGAGAGCTATGACATCACGGTTCTAAATGACAATATATGGAATATTTATAAATATGAAAAATTAATGATTTATATAGGGAAACAAATACTTAATGGCAATAATGCTTTATATGACCAGTAAAAAATCATTCATTTGCAGTGATTTTCTTCGTTTTAAATGATATTTATCAGTATTATATTCAGAAAAGGCGGACAGTTACCACGTACTACTAAGCTCTATTTTAAAGACACCGAGCCAGAATTAGTTAGTAAATTCAAATATCTAGGAGTTGTTTTCACAACAGGGGGAGCTTTTAACGAAACTGATAAAATGCTGGTAGGACAATCCCTTAAAGCTATATTCCAAATGAATAGATATCTTAATAAATTTGTAAATTTGTATCACCAAAACATTCACTGGAGTTATTCGACAAGCTTATAACACCTATTTTGAATTACTCATCTGAAGTATGGGGTTTTAATAAAGGATCAAACGTTGAAAGAACACACTTAAAGTTTTGTAAACGAGTTTTAGGAGTGAAAATATCAACGCAAAATAAATATACGGGGAAATAGGACGCATATATTTTATAAATAAACGATATTATATAATAATTAAATATTGGTTGAAACTGTGTTTGTGTGATCAAACAAAATACACAAAAATAGTTTAAAGTATGCTTAAAAACGCTAGTGAATTGCACATTAACAGAGTAAACTGGACATCACAAGTCAAACATTTGTTATCTAGACTAAGTTTCTACGATGTGTGGCTAGCGCAAGGTGTCGGAGATGTTAATATTTTTCTTGCAATGTTCAAACAAAGAATTCAAGATGTATTTATTCAAAAATGGAATGCAGAATTAAATATATTCACACGAGCACTTTTTTATAGGACCATTTCTACTTTTGAATTCAAACCGTATCTAGATAAAATAAATATATCTAAATTTCGCTCTGCTCTGACAAAACTCAGACTGTCATCGCATAGATTAGAAATTTAATGTGGCCGTAGGCAGTGTACCTTTACAAGATAGAAAATGTAGACAATGTAACCTATTGGAGGACGAATACCATCTCGTAATTGAATGCAAAAACTACAACGATTTAAGAACTATATATATAAAAAAAATACTTTTGGAAACACCCAAGCTTCTTAAAATTTACACAACTAATAAATAGCACATGCGAGTCTGAAATCAGAAAGTTATCCGTGTTCATATACAAAGCTTTTGAACTACGAATACTTATAAATAAATACTAAAGTAACACAGGGAACATTCTTGAACTTAGTTTTACAAGCTCGATATGTACAAATACCTGTTTAATGTATAACTACCTGCTTTATAGAAATATCTCTCCCAAAGGGATATGTTAATATTTACTTAAACTTGCTAAATCATACTGCATATGAACGTTATTGTTTACTCATCAAAACATGCCGTGACATACATAATATACAAATGTAAGGCTGAATGGATAAGAGAACTAAGTAAATAATTGAGTTATTGCATGTAATGGAAAGAGAGAATCACTTATTACATGTGTTACACTGTGTACTATATATAGTAACAAAAACGGCCTGTTTTTCGTGTAATACAGGCATTGTCTCTGCGGTCATATTAGATAAGCGCGTGAAACGGCGGGCCAAAAATCCATATGAAGGGCCAAAAAACCCATATGGCGGGCCGAAAATCCATATTAAATCTAGACTGCGTTACATTTTAGCATTAAATTGTAGATATATTTTTAATAATCGACCACGAACCATTCATATCGTGCATCGGCACGTGCATCCAACGACAACTGCGACGGTTGAAAATGGCAGCCAGAATGCTCGCTACCCTCTGAGTACACGCAGGAGATCGTTAGTAGCCGAACAAAGATAAGGACGGACACAATAATGAAATTGTGACAAACAAGAACGACTCGGACCGGTCTAAATTAACCTACAATATGACGTGAAAAAAAATGTGTGACTGGCTCGGAGATGTTGACAATTGTGCCGATTGTGTGATAGATTTAACCTATTAAATTATACAGTACATGTACATTTATATCAACTCGTTGTTTTTGATCGAAATGTCTTCAACTACCTATTATAATATATACTGCTTAGGGACTAGTTTCCGTCCAAGCCCAGTTTCCGTCATTCTCATTTAAAAACTGTTTTTACAAGGCAAATTGCTAGCGCGATGTTACTTATCGACAGACGTTTAGCACAGACGATTGGAAACAAGAAACAACCAAAAAGTAAAGAAGCGATACAAAAACGAAAGTGGCCCCCGACCAGTATACAGTACTGCCGTTCGGGTCTCAATTACATTTTAAATAAAAGACATGCAGGAAACTGTACTGTACTGTACTGTACTGTTCTGTACTGTACTGTACTGTACTGTACTGTACTGTACTGTACTGTACTGTACTGTACTGTACTGCTGTACTGTACTGTACTGTACTGTACTGTACTGTACTGTACTGTACTGTACTGTACTGTACTGTACTGTACTGTACTGTACTGTACTGTACTGGAAAGGAAACTGTACTGTACTGTACTGTAACTGTACTGTACTGTACTGTACTGTACTGTACTGTACTGTACAGTACAGTACAGTACAGTTACAGTACAGTACTGTACTGTACTGTACTGTACTGTACTGTACTGTACAGTACAGTTACAGTACAGTACAGTACAGTTTCCTTTCCTGTACTGTACTGTACTGTACTGTACAGTACAGTACAGTACAGTACAGTACAGTACAGTACAGTACAGTACTGTACTGTACTGTACTGTACTGTACTGTACTGTACTGTACTGTACTGTACTGTACTGTACTGTACTGTGTACTGTACTGTACTGTACTGTACTGTACTGTGAAATAAAAAAAAATCTCCAACCTTTTTATCCTTAAATTCTATTTGCGAAACTAAATGCCATTTGAAATTTCCTTTCTGTTGCAACAAGCGCAAACGTAAACACAAAAACTGACGAAGTCAATGACGTGGAATAAAACGTCACAGGCAAACACGACGTCACCATTATGATGATTTTGTTACAAAGATTATGTCAGTTCTAAACGTTTCTTTGTAATTTTAATTAAGTGGGGTGAATTGGTGTTTTGGAAACAAGGTACCGAATTGCCGATTTCAAATGGCACATCCTATTATATTAACGTCATACGTTTATTTTATTCTTGTAAATCAATGAATAAAAACGGATCTAAATAAAGTCATATTAAAAAAAAAATACACAAGTAGATGAAAGATATTTAAAAATGACTTTGCGCAATTTAGATCTTATAATCTATCCAAAATAAAAGTGTTTTGGTTACACATGTAATAAACAGGTCATTAACTGGGGTAGGTGTGCCTCTTTGTGACATTGGCCCTCGACAGCCATATGAGGCCCTCGAGCTAAAGCTCTCGGGCCACTATCACAAAGAGGCACACCTACCCCAGTTAATAACCTCTATTTATATTCATGTAGTTTGTTACATACAATAACTTGCTATATAAATACATTATGCTCTTGCTCATCTCACCAGTGAAATTTAAGTATAAATATGTATATTATTTAAACATGTTTATGGGCCATTTTTGGCTTAAATAAAGAAATAAACTATATAGTAACAAACACGGCCCGTTTTTCGTGTAATACAGGCATTATCTATGCGGTCATATTACACAAGCGCGTGAAACGGCGGGCCAAAAATCCATATTGCGGGCCAAAAAAGCCATATGGCGGGCCGAAAATCCATATTAAATCTAGTAGACTACGTTACATACATTTAACATTAGAGTATAGCTATTTGTTTTAATAGTCGACCAAGAACCAGTCAAATCGTGCATCGACACGTGCAATGTATCCAACGACAACTGCGTCGGTTGAATATGGCAGCCATAATGCTCGCTACACGGTCAAGATTACGGTAGTGTACGCAGGATATCGACAGAAGATGGGGATGGACATTAATGAAATTGTGGAATAATGAAAAACAAGAACGATTCAATCTAAATCTAAATATGACGTGAACAAAATTTGTGACTGGCTCGGAGATGTTGAACGGCTTAAAGATAACCAACCTGAAGAACTAAAAAAGCATTTAGAACTTTCTTTTTTTAACCATTACGAAAAAAGATGGATCAAGGGCCAAACATTCATTTCTTTTTGAGTCTGTCAGGCGATAATTTGGAATAGAAAGCAGTCAGTTTCGTTTGAAAATACCACAGTAATTCGAAGATAGTGCTGACCCGTTTACCAACGAAAAGACGACCATACAGTGCTGTACAGTATCATTTGTACTGTACTATATAGATCTACCAAAATATTTTTGGTGAAAATGTTATCAGAATTAACATATTAAATTATACATGAACAACTTGAATTTGATCAAACTGTCTTCAACAATCAACAATCTATTATCAGGCGTGTAGTTACGCTGAGGCAGACTTTTTTTTTGAAATCACAGACAAAAATCACACACACGTACAAATTAATAATCTGCGTGTGGGTGGGGTGGAGTTTACATGTCACCGGACCTCCGCAGAAAGGGATTTGCCTCAGTTAAATTTCAGGCCTGTCTACGGGACTGATTATAATATGAACTGCCGTTCTGGTCTGTTATCAAATACATTTCAAATAAAGGTCATCCAGGAAACAATAAATGTAAAATTATGTGAAATAATAAATATTCTCCTACCTTTTTATCCTTATATATTTGCGAAACCAAATGCCATTTTTGAAATATCCATCCTTCTAGAATCTCAAACATAAACAGAAAAACTGACAAAGACAAGGCCGTGGAATAAAAACGTCACTTTGGAAAAAAACGTCACCATTATGACGTTGTTGTTACAAGATGACGTCAGTAACATTTCAGCGTACTTTTAACTGAGGGTTTGGGAACATGGTACCGAATTGCCTATTTCAAATGGCACATCATATGATTGATGCATATTAACGTCATACGTTTATTTTATTCTTGTAAATCAATGACAGAAATGAAAATTGATAAAGTATCACATTTAAGCAAAACATACACAAGTAGATAAAATGTTATATTTGTTTCTGTCTGTCCAAAATGATATTGTTTAGATTACACATGTAAAATAATGTAAGCCAGATGAGGCCGAGGCCCGAGATAGCCATATGAGTTTGCTGTTCTGTTCAATGTTTTGAAAGGTAAAAAGTTATAAAATGTGCATGTTAAAAAACATATTGCACACGTGTCTTTCGCAACGAAAATACATGTTATTACAATTTCTAAAAAAAAATGGCCTTTACACAGTCATTTAGAGAATAAGTAATAGATAGAGTATGGTTTCATTGAGTTGGTTCATTTAAACATCGAGGTGTTTAAATTAACCAACGAGATGAAACCATACTCTATTTGTTTTGTAGCATGTCCATTTTAGCTCTATTTCAGTTATTCTGACTGTTATTATTAGAATAACTATTTAACTGCTAGCCTAATATATTAGTCTTGCGAATACCAAACGCGAGAGCTTAATTGCAACCGAATAAATATATACTTTTAAAAAGAATGCGCAGGGTGCAGTTTTTGTAAGTGTTTTATTATTATTATTATTATATTGTTTTGTATAACTGTTCTAATAATGTAGTGACCAACAACCCAACACTGTTTTCATAATGCCTTATGTTTACAATGCAAATATATGTTACGGTATTGGTATTCGTGAAGCTCGTGCAATCACACTGTAGATTATCTATATAGGTCATAAGTGGATCATGTACTATACATAATATTTAATAGTGTTTCGAGCCATGCCAGTGAAGTGTGGACAACTTGTATGCTATAATTACTTTCAATAATATATACATGTTTATCCTTAAAATTGTTTACTCATACCTAAATATTTCTCATGCTCTAACACTGGTATTCACTGGATGTGCCTTTTGAAAACCGTTAATAAATTTCTTTGAGGAATATCAAGTATGTCTGCACGGGATTCGAGCCCGCAGCTCTTTGATGACTAGTCAGATGATTTAACTGCTCTTCCATATAGATGTAATACTATATACGCATTTTTGGGGGGAGGGGGATTTAGCGTTCACACACATTACATTATTTGTACAAGATACAAACATGCAAAAGGATTCAAAATAACAAACCAGTTCACATCTGATAGAAATACCTCTACATTGAACAAATAGACCACATGTGGTCAACTAGTGTCAACAAATGGACCCATTCTACAATATTCTTACATACATACAATCTCCGAATCGTGATAAAAATCGCATTACTGGATATCTGGATATCATGCGTATATGATAGAAATGTTGAGATTGGTAAACGCGGAACGAACGAAAGCAGATGCATGTTTTCTGTGCATTTAAACACATGCATTCTGTTGCGTTCAGGAATGCAGTTTCGTGTTTTGGTGTTTACTGTGTTTTGTGAAAGCTGAATTTCCTGTTCGACTTTTATAAAAACAAATTAAATAAACGCATAGTTTCGTTTATAAACGCCGACTGATAAATGATATGCAAACGCAATGCAAACGGAACGCAAAAAAAAAGCAAACGCAAACGGAATTCATTGTTGGGTAACTTGAACGCAACTGGGTCTGTATTTTGATATTGTAGTAATACCGAACTAGCATATGCATATACGCCAGACGACCCGGCCATACAAAGAAGAAACTATTAAATACATTTTGATATGCAGTTAGCTGATAGTTTGGTAAGTTTTTGGTCAATTTGGCCAAGCCCATTGCTTTTGAAGAATCAAGCTTTTGAAGAATCTCATTTAAACAAATATCTGTGTATGTTGGTATTTTACTTTGAACCACGTATCATAATGTTCAGCATTAGCAAATCTGAAATGTAAAATGTAAACACAGAATGCCTTTCCATGTTTAACATATTTGTCCTTTCCTTTCGCCCAAGTGAATATGTTGCTATATATGATCTATTAAATACATTAAATTATATATTAACAATCTTCATTTAGAAAGGTCTGAAGTCCTGTTACACGTTGGACATATTGTACATAGAATGTTGATTAAGGATATCAGTCTCGTCTAGTGACCGGTCAGTGCAGCAGTTGGTGATGATTTGTGGCTGATAAGCCGTAGCATAAATTTTAGCCACATTTCGGGATAAACTGATAGGCTCTAGATACAGGTCACACTGACTGGATATTTACTGATGTGATTTGATTGGATAGCGTTCATCTTTTATAAATAACGGAGCATATGGTTGGTCGTCAGTGTGTTGTATGAGTCTTTGTCAAAACGTCTGACTTTATAACGGATTTTATATCACTATGTTTTTATGATTTGAAACCTTTTTAACTCAGCCATATGACTATTAAGTGTTTGAATAAGAAATAAGTAGAAACAAATAATACTATGCTTCAAAATATTTCTAACTAGACGACAGACAGAATATTTCGACTGTGAGAATTGAATAAAAAAAACTATCACGAACGAACTTATACGATTATAGTACTCTGTTGTGTCGGATTTATAACGTTATTATCGGACTTTTTATTTTAAACCTGAACTCGGTCTGCTACAAGCAACATTTTATGCTGTGAGATAAATTTATTCTGTGAAACAGGTAAGTTTTCATTTAATAAACAGTTAGTTTACGAATAAGTCAATCAGTTAGTCAGTTATGTAATATATATATATATATATATATAAACTCTAGCAATATGTATATATAAACTCTAGCAATTATATTTATTCCGTAGCTTTCGGTCTTGTAACATCTCCTGTAAAAGGCAATAACTACTTATTATTACATCGCACGATTAATGTATACTTTACATACAACACATTCATATTAAAATCTTTTAAGATTATTGTATTTAAGTACATGATTTTTATCTATTTCCTTTACATTTAGTACTTTTATCATTTTTGGCAGCCTTTCATCATAGAAACACCTATCGGGCATAGATGTGATTTCAATTTAAAATGAAATCGATAATTTAGAAATAAAATCCAGTCATAAGAGTGTCAGCAATACAAACATATATAGAAGTTTCTTACCTGCAGTAAATTCATTGTTTCCATTCTCATTAGAAATGTCACTTAAAGCACTTCGATTCATTCTTCAGGAATAAACTAAACCGTTCTAAGTACAGTTATTCACAACTCCAACAAAACACGTTGAATATATATATCGTCCGTTAAATTTGGCGCTCTGAACTCTGATTGGCTTTTCCAAACTAAACATGTATTATATTTGGTTGTTTCAGAATGTATGATGTTGATGAAAATGAGGGAGAAAGCACCACGGAAAACGGTAAATAATTTATTTTTCTTAGTAGTAGTCATTTATTTTCTAGCAATCGAAGTACAATGTATGAATGCACTCCATAAATGTAAGCACAAAAGAGTCATTATAGTGTGTTCGGACAATGCTCATTTAGTATATTATTAGTCAATATACAATTAATATTAAAATGAAAATATGGCCTGTAGATCTACAAAGTTAATATTTGTACTTTGTACATATAGAAGGAGTTTTAACTTTATTTTAGACCCACCCCCGTCCACCCCTGGACAAAGCATCCTAACAACCCCACCCCTGGACACCTCAAATATAAAAAATATAAAAACACTCCCTGGACTGAAACTTGTGAACAGATGGACATAAATCTAAATATTTGTTTGTTTGTTTGTATGTTTGTTTGTTTGTATTGTTGTTTACATCATGTTCAACACATGTAAGGTTATACAGGACAGTTAATTTTTTGTGGTGGAGGCAGACCACCCACTTTTCCTGGGTAGAACCAGTACTGTACATCTTCCGCCACCCGTAAGAATCGACACTTCCTCACTTACATGTCTAGCTCCCAGTGGGATTTGAACTCGCAGCGGTGAGATGCGAATGTTTACAACGCAATTTCGTTGACCATTCGGCCACGGAGACGATAATTGTTTTTAAAAAAAATCTAAATAATAAAACATGTTCATTTTTAGCGTGCAATAACGTTGCCTATCTATACGTCAGTGCCTACATTATGCCAACCAATATACTACGTCATTAGCTGCCTATAGACTACGTCATTAGCTGTTCACATTGCTGAATTTGTATGACCGATAAATAATTTTTCTTGCTCATTTCCCAGGAACTTGTTTTATTCACAGATACACTGTGGTTCATTTTGGGAGTCAGTATTTCCCATTACTTAAGTCTTATTTGACGCTGACATGTTGATAATATAGTGTGATTCCGTATATCCTCTCAAGCCCTCGTTTTACGTTTTTGTTTGTTTCTTTTTTCTTTTTTCTTACTTTTTTAATTTATGATTTTTACAGACAATGTGTACGCAGATGCGTGGCCTGCTTACATGTAGCTAAGCCTCTTGCATTTTCTAAGATAATGACTTTCGAATAACTTTTTTTTAAATAAAAACAAAAACTGGAGGTCTAATTAGGTCAAAATTGTCGTGTCAAACGGCGACAAAAAACGTCATAAAATACGCATGCGGCGAAAGTGTTTGGTTAAATGTCAGTTGCGGGCCCATAGTTCAGTTTAGGGTACTGTCGACGGAAGACAGGTCATGAAGAGAGAATTATCTGAAGGTGCAAACGAACGAGAATACCCGGAGTATATTTATGTAGTATTGTAGCTAATACGACATAGACCAGTTTAGCCAAACTCACCACCAGATTCAAGAGGGCAATCACTATAACAAGATCACACCCTCTATATTTTCCAACCATAACTCATACAATAATTCAAAACTGGACTTTTTGTTTGTTTTTCATCATGCTTCCGTATGAATGATTTTAGAACCGGTGATCCAGAGTGCTAAGGCGCTATTTCAACCTCAACGCTACGGTCGTGAGTACAAATCCAGCTCGCGCCCAGATTTGATGAGGTAAATAATTCGACCGTCATATATAACCTAAAATATGCTGAAGATGACATAAAATACCCAATGATTTTTTTTATTGTTTTTGTTGGGGGAGCAATAGTCCCGATCGTCGTTTTCTCAATTAATATGAAGTTATATAGAAAACAAACAGCCTATCTACCAGGGTCCGATGCCAAGGATACCGAGTGTGTCCGTTGCTAGAATATTTACAAAGCAACCAGGTTCCGGTGCTCTGAAATTTAGACATGATGCTAACATTTACATATATTTAGGCTAAACATTTATCTTTATTGAACCACAGCCGTTGCAAACCACTTTGGGATCAAATGGAAGTTTGATTTTCATAAAATTCAGAGTGAAAACATAGAAGTGTGACTTTTTAAAGTCATGAATATTGTATCGACCGGTCAAAAGTAAATTTGTTTCATCTTGTTAAGAATTATTCTGCATTTGTTCTAAATAAAGAACATATATTTCGAAGGATGACATTCAAAAGTTCCGTGGCATAAAGTTTTTTTCTTATACATACCATAATTTATCTTTATTTTCGAAAGTTTTGACACCAGTGTACGTTTTCCACCTGTTATTACCAGCCAGGGTACGTTACACGTGCAACCAGGATCAGTTTTGAGCAGCTAGGGTCCGTTACCTCTATCCACCATGCAGTAGGAATCGCTCGTTAATCCATTCACGCGCGTCAATAATTAGATGGACATTACCCCATTCCCTAGACAACTAAAATATCAAAATACCCCCCAACCCCCTCCCGTGCAAATTGACTGCATGGGCCCCATATACTGAAATACATGTGCAATGCAGGCCTGTTTAAATAGCAAAACAAAACTAGTTACCTCCCACCTCCCTCCAAACTCAAATCCTGGATCTGTCCCCCACCCCACCCCATTCCCCTGCAAATTGACTGCATGGGCCCCATACACTGTAATAAATGTTTGCACTGCAGGCCTGTTTAAATAGCTAAAATAAAACTAGTTATCTCCCAACTCCCTCCAAACTCAAATCTGCTGGATCTGTCCCTGACATGTCATATTAAATGATGATGTCATAAACTTGTGAATTGAATTGAATGTTGTTTAACGGCTCATCAACACAGTATAGGTTATTTAGAGCCGCCCCGGAGAGAGGGGATTGATACATAGGAATCCGGGAACCTGCCCTACTCTTATTATCGAATAGATTCCTATGGTTCATAAACTTGTGAGTGGTATGATGTTATCATGAATCATAAATGTGGTTCTAATAAGTTCAATACATTTAAATGCAAAGCTAGTATAACTCAAGCAATTTATAAGTCAGATTACATTTTTGGAATGAGTTATTTGGAATCAAATTGTTAAACTGTATATATTTCCCACTATGCTGCTGCTGCTGCTGCTGCTGCTGCTGCTGCTGCTGCTGCTGCTGCTACTACTACTATTACTACTATTACTACTAATAATAATTGTGAGTTAATGTTTGTGGTCAATTTTTATAATTCACTTGCTTATGCTTTTAGTGATCATTGCATTTTTCTACAAGTCTAAAACTTTTATTTTGACAATATCTTATTTCAGTGGTAAATAAGCGCTAACTGAGAACATTATCAATGATGCTAATTAACACAGAAATCATCAAATAATTTTGAAACACCAAAGCCAAAAATTGCATGATCACTTGTATTAGACTAATTTATGATACAGTCCTGCATTTTAATCACAAACTATAGAAAGTGTATGTCCTCGCTCTTATCAGCTTGGTACTACAAACTGACGATACGATTATACACAGAAACATCTTGCTATCATAAAAAATAACAGTTCTGTTATTTTCCCAGCAGTTTGTCCAGACACACACTTGTTAATGACCTGATGATACATTGTAGTGGGCAGAGTTGCCTGGACTGGCTCGTCTCAGTGATTATATATAGAGATCTAGTTTCTTTCAATAAATTGCAATCAGAATACTATCTATCTATATTCCATTAATTCCAAACCCCTGCTACAATTAATATCTTTGACATCTTATGTTTATATCATGTTTCATTGTGGAGAGAGAGAGTGATCAGACAAAAGATGGGAAGCTTGTGGTTTTTAAAACTGCATGTATAAAGACAACTCACAATACCATTTGAATTTATGAAATTTAATTGACAAAATGTATAACATATTAATGAATATTTTCAATTATTTATGAATATAAAATCTCTCTCTCTCTCTCTCTCTCTCATTTCGGCCGGAAATTGAAGATGGCCGCCACGGCTAAAAATAGATTTTTAAAAACAAGTTTGTAGCGACTACTTCTTGAAAATTGTAAGATATATTGATATGGGACATTTTATAAAATGATCAGAATGACATGATGTTGGTCCTTGTCGAAAATCATTTTGATTTGACATTAAACATGGCTGCCAGATGCCATCTTTGTTTACATAGAGTTATGTAGTAAAAACGTTTAACGCTACTCCTCTGAAACTACGTAACGGATTTTCATGAAACTTCACTGGAATATTGCTCTGGATATCTAGTTGATCCTAGCAACATTTCATGTCGGCCGGAAATTCAAGATGGCCGCCATAGCTAAAATATATTTTTAAAAAACAAAATGTTAGCGACTACTTCTTGAAAACTATAAGCGATATTGATATGGGACTTTTTCTAAAATGATCAGCATAAATAATGTTGGTCTTTTTCAAAAATCAGTTTGGTTCGACACTAAACAAAATAGTGTGAACATCAACCCCAATAAATATGGGGGAAAGACTTTACAATCAGGTTTTGAAAAAGTAATAGTAGAAGCATGAAATAACATCCAAAATATTATGTTTTTGTATATATTTAAAGAGACACACGGCAATCTTGAGATTTTTTAAACTCAGTGGGCCCCGTTAGTTTTCTACATAACTTGCATACTTGCAATCCGGCATTACTATTAATATTGAAATAGCTCAAAAGAAAAGTGCATTAACAGATTAATAACTTTTGATAATAATTCACAAATACTATCTTTAGAAATTGTTAGAAATCACAATTGTAAGAAATTGAAATCACCATTTATTATTTATTTATATGCAAGCAGTTTAAATGTCAAAATGAGGCAGGATTAATAAATTGATGTGCATATTTTATTGCTTGCATAAAACTCAAGATTTCCGTTTGTCCCTTTGAGACTTGACCACATTGACCTTGTTACAGTACTGGTAGTAGAGCAATACACTGATACCATGTGGATCAATAAATAATAGTCTTAATCAGCTAACTGTTACAATAATTAGACCTCATGCTGAGCACAGCAAAGGAAATTGCATGGTATTCTGGGCAAATCTGTAGGATTGTATGGCTGTGTACGTAAAAATAGTAGAAAATCAAAAGATATATTATCCACTTGTAACTCAGGAGCAATTTGGTTGAGATATTGTTGGATCTTTCCCTGCTTATAACGGTACATTTTACTAGTAATATAAATTAACGGGATTCAGAAATGTTACATATGTTTTGATGTTCATTTAAATCAAGCAGGTTATCTTTGTTCGCTTTCAAACTAACGATTATGTACAAAATGTATGGTGTGTAAATTAGGAAGTGACAATGCGTTTACAATTCTGGACATCATTAACATTTAGCGAAACGGAGTTTATTGATCTGAGATTATCTGTGTCGTATTATAATTGAAATTGTTTACTTACTGATATTGTAACTGTATCAGGTGACTGTATAATGTACAATAATCATCAACACCCGCAACCATTGAAAGGGATTCTGTATCATCGTGATAGCTTACAACGCGGGCCTTCTATTTTATTATTGATAATACGAACTTGACTACATGTATAAACTAATCCGATGTAAATACTTACAGAAACTTAAGGAGACGATTACACATTTGGAGACTACATTGAATGAAGCACAGAAACGGATTAGAGAAAAGAACAGTCTTCTTGAGGTATTACTTTTATAGCTACTTTTATTATATTATATATGTATATATAACATTTTTAAATACATTAGTGATTTGTATAAATTAATGATTTTGTATAGATGTGACCTGCAGTTCAAAGGTGACCAATATTAAAACACAACATAATAATTAGGTTACGGTGATCCATAATATAAGAAGGAAACATTTAGCCTGTGAACATACAAACTCAGTACTTTTCTTTTTTTAACATTATTTAACTCTTGATTACACATCATAGTATCCCTCTCTTTCTCTATCTCTCTCGCTCGTGTATGCATACACATTACTACATTGTTTAGCGTTCGTTAATATGTACATAAAAGCCCCACAGTTTTATATTAATGTAATATTATGTTTATTTTCTTGAATATACATGTGTGTATATTCATATTGAAATGTTTTTCGTGCTTTGACCGTTCAGGGATGGTTAGAAATAGTAAGATACTATCTTTTGGAATTTCAGTAAACTTAAGCACCGGAAATAAATGCATTAACAATTATGAGTGTAAAATCATGTTTCAGAAAACGGTGCAAGAGTTGAAAGAACTGAAAGAAGACAACTTAAAATTAAAAAGTTGGCTTTCTACTAGTACTCGGGTAAGTCCTCCTGAAAACAAAAATAAAAGTTGATTTGTATTACATTTATGGCAAATTTAATTAATTGTTTCATTTTATTCATATTATAGAAAAAGACATAAACTGAAATGTAAAATGCCACATAAATAAATATGAAGCATATGTTAAGTATATGTTAAGCCAATTAAAAAAATACTGAAAATTGGAAGCAACAAAGTTGTTTACGTGGTATTAAGCTCATTCCTATTGATATTGTATTGATATTTTAAATTGATTAACGTTTTGTTCAAAAGGTAAATGTTATAATAATACAATAATGTATGATATTGCAGTATAAGGTGGTTTCAGAGGAAGAAATGCTACCCTTTTCGCTAGGAGTACATACATTGGATGTTGATAGTAAGGTAAGCATGTTGGAGTATTGAATAAATAAAGCTATACATATTTTATCTCTACCATAACCAAATTACTAGCGTTTTCTTTATTACATTTACTACATGTATAAAATAAACTAGAAAAGTGACAAATGACCCGGAAGTCATGACCCGGAAGTCATTTGACCTTTGACCTCCAAGTGCGATTGTACTAACAAAGTATACTACGCTTTAAGCTTGCCATCACATTATGGTAAAATGGGTATTCGTTATCACAGAAGAGTAGATCATAAAGCCTCAAAGGGTTTATGTCTGCTTTTAGAAACAAGATTAGCCCTCGATCTTCTTCAGACGAATGTCAAACGTTGACCGACCTTGGCATTTTTTACCAGTGTGTAGATCTGCGAAGTTCTGGTTCTAACATATATACTATCATTTATATATCAAAGAAAAACAAATAGGTCAAAATGGCTCATAATAAACTTTTGTATTCTAAATTGGGTCTGGGTTAAGCACAGAGCCTTTGGGATAATAATAACGGCCTCTTGATTCCGGTGTATCGTGCTTGTTTAAATAGTTATGCATGCTTTAAATTTCAGAAAAGAAATCATTCAGAAGAACAAAATGATACGGTTTCGGTAGTAAAGGTATGTACCTTAATGGTCCGTCAAGTTTATTTACAAAATGTATAAGATGAATATTATTTCGAAATGTAATAGAACCTCTCCGGTGTCAAGATATATAAATATGCTTATTTTATCAATTGTTGAACCATTTAAAATTTTAATAAAATGACAATTTACAAAAGCCATTTTCTGAAATCATGCATTTTATCATGACAAGCTTTATGATCCTCGTATAAGATCGGTTTCATGGTATATAATTTGCGTTACTTCACTCATATTATGTGTGACTATTCGAAGTTTGTATCTACTTTATGTGAGAATCTCTTGAAGAATATCGTGTTTTTCTAACTTGCGTTTGATCATTACCTAGATGTACATATACATATACAGATATGTTGTATGACGAGGCGCGGAAGTGTCTCTGAACGCAAAATAAATTTAATTAGATGCTTTAATATCCACATCACATCATTCAAATTATATGTATATGTTTATATGTATATATTGTTTCTTCTCCAATTACGATTGTATGCTTGTTAAAATTAATCAATATCTGTGTTATTTCTTTGTCGTTGTTTTTTCCTTCAGAAAAGTAAAGGTCAATACGGAATCGGCAAAGCTGGACAAAGTTCAAAGAAAAGAGAGGTAAGATTTGTTTCTGCTACCGTTAAGTTTGCTATTACTATTAAGTATAATGTTAATAGTACCCAGCGTGAAACGTTTCAAATTGTATTTATAGTACGCTGTACTAAGAATCTAACATCGGAAGATATTTAAATTATGCAATTACTTACATGTATATACTTCTGATTGGCTCTAAATCAAACTGATCATACACAAGTCGTACATAGTAATTGTGTATAGTAGTAATTAATGATGTCAATTTTGAAAGCAAACAAACAAGAAAAAAAGACTAGCAATGGAATTGTTATGTCAGTATCATTATATAAATACACAGTTATTTCATTATACCAAACATATATTCGAAAACTATTTGGATCGGCTGAATATCCTTTGAAATAAAACACGAAACGGACACAGACATTTTGTAAATGAATTTAAAGCTCATTCTTAACATAGTTTATTTCGTAATAAACATAATACAGTTGGGGAAACTCCCAAACATGATCAACAGGCCTTCAATAAATACGTTAAGGTTATAACTCTGATGAAAGTTACTAATTACTAAAATTAGTACGCACTTAAATAAAAGAAAAGGGTTTAAGTCCAAAGGGAAGTGTAACATTCACAGAATACAGTCACTCGACAAGTATTACAACGCAAAGGTGATTCGAAAAGTACATCGTAAGCATTTAAGGGTTGACAACAGGGGTACCACCTTGGAAAGGTCAGTAGAAAAAGGGAACCACCGGATAGTTTAAACTTGTTCAAGGATGCACCAAACCTCACTCTTATCCTGTCATCATCCCTAAACAACAGGACAGTGTAAATAAAAACAAGAAGACAGTGAGTTTTCAAAGTATCACAAGCCGGTCAGAACAGTTACATAAGAAAACAGTAAGGGGAAAGAATATGATAAAAATAAACGAACAGTGTGTAGATGTTAGAATTTCTTTATTGGTCATTGTCAACAATCAAAACGCACTGACCATGAAAGATTTGAGATAAAATAGACATGTTTTTAATTTTGGCATCTGTGTTGTATAATGTTATAATTTGGATATGATAGACATCTGAAACTGAATGTTTAATGGGTCACTAAATAGATTGTTGTTTCATGATTAGAATGTGAGGAATTTGGAAAATATTATAGTTATAAACAAAACGACAACTTAATGATAATATAATAGCAACTGGATTGAAAAAATAGCGTCTGTGAAGGTAATCATGTTTTTTAACAATGGAAATTTGCATTAGAATAAAGGGTTTACTGTTATATGTATTTTATTATTGAAATCTGATAAGTAGTTTATGAATTATAATTCTTGTAGTAAAGGCCAGTTCAAACCAGTTCTACGCGCATGCTCAGATCATAATTTGTGGACTGTATCCCTAAAATTGATATGTAATTTAAATAGTAGAAGACCCATACAATGCCTGAATTCCAATTTGGCTGCGCCCCGATATTCTTACTAAAATACAGTTGTGTTATGAACAGTAAATTGACGTTGATACACAGTCTAACACCCGTACCAGCTTTAATCCCCGCCGAGTTCAACCCTTACTTATAAGAAAAAACACGGAAATGTTCATGTATATAATATATCAAAAAATAAGTTAATCCTAAGAAGCTAATCTCATATGTTCTCATGACTTGTTTGAAGTCAGAGCATCAAGGGCACGACAAAACGGAGTGAAGGACATCCATCAAACTGTTCCTGTCTTAATCTTAAAGGATTTATGAAAACCTTGTCAGAGAGTCCGGTCCCGCCCGGTCGCTGCACAATCAAAGAGGAAAGACGGGTTGTGATAAACCTTGTCGCAGAAGTGTTTTAAAATTACTATTATAATTGTTGAACAGATCAGTGTTACGATAATAAAACGTCCTTTACAGCGTACCATGACCTTGTACCGCACCGCATGTTTGGCTGTAGAACCCTTACACTCTTTCATAGCATACCATGCGTTTGGAATAAGTCTAAGCCTTAGTTATAGACGCTTGCAAAAATTAAGTGTTTCGTTGTCTGTAATACACAAAAGCAAGGAGGCACAATGCATAACGTTATGCTTTTATATATAATTGTTATCTTGATCGTTTTTAAAGATATATTCTTTATCTTACAACGATACTGTAATGCTTATGACCCACGTGAATTTATCATGATGTAATCGTTCTATTGTAGGTTGTAATGGTAGAATACAACAGTAAACAATTATATCTGGGCAGTTTAAATGGATCAATGATGACGTTCGCCAAAAAGAAACCTCAGGGTGTTCTGCCAGATGCGTCAGTGTCATTAACTAAAACAGACACAATGATTATTGACAAAACATTTATTGTTACATCTTTAAAATGTTGTGTCATGAACGATACAATAACTATCGACGAAACACAAAGACAGGAACTAGTAAAGGCTATCAACGTATATTGGGAAAAGAAATATAAATGAGTATTCAAATTGTGTGCGATTTATTTTGAACTCTGTTGACATTCCAGATTATAAGGTACATTTTCAACCTCATCATGAGGGAGCAATACAATCAACAGGTATCCTAACACGCAGCATGAGGCTGATATCAATTACCTGATAACTACTCCAGTTAATTTGTAGCCGTGTCAGACAAGTGTTACCAGTTGGTCACTAAATAATATCATGAACAATTGAGTAAACATATAACAATTTTTTTTTTATAATTTATCATACAAGTTTGAATGTAAAACAATTGGACAGAGTAATATTTAGATTATTTTAATTCTCCGTGAATCCTCCGGGTTTAGGTTAACTCGACATATATTTTCTCATATTATTACATGGTATTTGAGTGAATAATATTATTTCACTTGATAGAGGTGGGCATGTACTTGGGAATTAATTGATTGATTTAAATCGGTCAGTGTTCATTTTACCAACAATGTTGTATTTCTAAAGCTATGAACAACTGACAGGAATCCAGTTTTACATTCAAGCAGGATAGAGTCATGTTACAATGTAATGTATCAGCTAGGTGAGAGCCAGTCATATTACAATCTAGTTTGTCAGCTAGAAGACAGACATTCTTGTCATACTGCAAAGAAAATTCTCAGGATTTCATTGGTCAGTGCGCCGTAAACATGAGCCCATTACTGAAATACACAAAAACAAAATGGCGCTTTCCATTGTGTGTAAAAGTCAGAAATAATCGTAAGTGTATTTTTTTGGCAAATTTGCAGATGATAAAACATTAAATAGTGATAAAATACGTATATTTTGTTAAAAAATCCGCCAAATTTAACGACGTTAGAGCGACGACGTCACGAAAATGACAACGTCTAGTTAGAGGCACGTTACGCGGAAATTAGCGCAATAAAAATGAAATCCTGTTTTTTGCTGTTATTTTTCTTAAATAAATGGTTACAACTTTGAAGTATGACACATTCGTTATTAGGATTCTTGACAGGAAAATGGCCTCACATTCCCTACCTGGAAAGTATATCCCCCTTGCCTAACGGCTCGGGTGAATATAATTTCCAGGCAGGTAATGTGAGCCCATGTCCCCTGTAAATAATCCTAATAACTAATAATATTACAATATAATGCGTATGATAGACAAAGGTGCGTTAGAATTACGATGAAGGTTGAACTCTGTTGTAATCATAACTGTTTAGTATTGTACCCTGATGAGTACAAGTAAGAACTGTGTTTAGCTACATTGCTCAATTGACATTCGCTGAAGATATAGGACCGTTGTAAGTGACACATATTGATCGTTCTATTCACAACTCGCCTTTAAACGTGGTTACTTGTTTTATATAATAACTATTTTTGATTCGATTTAAATTGCATTGGTTCTGCAGCAGGGTCTGAGAATTTTATTTATTTGACAAGAGTTTACTCGAGCAGTATTGCATAATGATTTTAGCTTTACATGCTTTCACACGCGCTTAGTGTAAATTTGAATTACTTACATGTTTGGCAATACAAAAATGCAGCAATAAAAAACTAGACTAAATTAAAAACTAAATTAACATACGGCGATATTATTTAACATGTCGTTATGATATCCATGAGTTTCGGAATGTTTCTAGTTTGGTTTTACTGTCACATGTTTGACTATTTATGTTAGTAATCAGTTTCATTCCTGATAGTTTACATTGTTGATTGCCATGTAAAAGTTCAAGATAGAACGAACGTATGTCAAGGAGAAATTGCTTTGTAATGGTTGGTTATTATTTCTTTATTCGTCTAATGATCCATGACGATTGTGTATATAAGGTTAAGAAATTTATATATGCTTGTATTTTAAATTAATATTTGCTAGATTTTATTATTTGTTGCCCTATATGTATTATTATTTCCGTTAATCTTTAACACATACTGATAATCTGATATTGTATTGGACAAAATAGTGTCTAGTATATAAAAATAGTCAGAGATGAAAAGATTCAAAGAGTTTGTTTTATATATCGTTTGTCTTAATCCCGATTCAATTAACAATAATGGTGTTGACACTGAAATTTTTTATTATCTCCATACTATAAAAAGCCTTAGTGGATATTGCTAACGCATATTTTTGTCCATCTGTACACCCTTCTGTTCGACCGTTACCATATATTCTCTTAAACCTCTAAACTGAATACAACCAAATTTAACGTTTGGCAGGTTGACCTGTAGCAAAATTTTTTGACTGGGCCAAATGCACTTAAAATCAATCACACTAATCATTTGTCTTCGTATAAATGGCTATGTTTTATAAACATATGCATACGTTTTCTATATATATTGAGAATACTGTAAATGTGAGACAAATTGTTATCTATAATTTGTCTCACATGTCTCTTTCCGGAATCCTCCGTAATCCAGTATCCAGAAAAGGTATTGTAATATGTATACTATTCTTTAGCGTATAAAGAGTATGATATATGTATATATTATATTATCTCTTGAGCAGAGTATATGCATATACAATGATTTAGTTTAGAAAATAACGCAATATTTGATATTATAAGAAACAACACTTTAATGGTCTAGGTGAAACATACATACATCTAGCAAAAAGATGGACAACGACTTCAAAAGTATAAGTATCGATGCTCAGTAGTTTAAATGAACTTGACGTTAGTGTCTTGTGCAGTCGATGGCGTAATAATATACTGTCATTATTGATAGTTTGTTATACACTCAGTAAGTTGCTTGATGTAACTACTCTGAACAATTTATGGCAAAGTTAATTGCTTCATGTAAATAATAATAAAATGAATTGAAATACTGGTGATAATGTTGTGTTGAGCAGCTATCACCATATTATGCATGCATAGAAATGATGGAATTGTTTAATCAATACAAAAATTGTATAACTAGTATTTACTGTGTAATGGCGTTGGCATGGTTTAGGTGAACAAATCATTTATGTTTCAGTGAAAGAATACATGTATCGTTGCGTGTGTTTGTTGTTGTGCTTTTTGTTGTTTTATTTTCTTGTTGTTTTTTGGTATGTCATTTTCTTTTTTTTTTGTGTGTTTTTCTTTTGTTTTGATATTTATATGAGTTTGTCAAGGTGAAATGTTTTAAGGCAAATACTGTTGTAATAAAACACAACTTCGACCTTCCTTGATTATTAGCGCAAAGTAAATACATTTATATAAATAAAAACATACTACCGTTAATACAAGGTGTCGTCCTCTTTACTCTGACAAATACGACATTGACACTATTGTGTTATTCGAAATGGTTTTATTTGAACTTATGATTTGTCTGGTGATTATCGCTTGACTCATGATTTTGAAGGGGAATCAAGAACTAAAACATTTTTTCTATCTTGTATAAACTATGTGACACGTATTATAATTCCTTATTAAGCTAGTATGCACGCTTGCTATGAGTTTTTCTTTTGTTTTTTATAGAACTATTAAATATAAATACGAGGAACGTTCAAATAGTACGTGGATATGTTTAATAGTTGTATATATAATTCAGTATTGAATATATATATATATATAATTCAGTAATGAGTGGATATATATATATAGATGGGGAAAAAAACATTTATACAGTGCTACAGTTTATAGAAACCCTGTAGCACTGTATAAATGTTTTTTTCTCAATCTATTAATTTATTCCAACATTGTCGTATCCCCCCGTGGATCCAGTGCTTTTTGAAAGGTATTTTGTAGATGTATGTATTTTCTCACCCTTATATATATATATATAATTCAGTACTGAATATAAGAATATATGAAATGGATGAACACAAATAATATGGTGTTTATACGAGTATGTCATATATCATGGTGTTTCTAGTAACAAAATCCGGGAAAATGTTTACGAGTCATTATTACGTGCATTTATTTCGTTATTTTTACCTCTTGACTGTAATTAAAAGGATAACATATTTTACTTAGAAATAAGGGTTGCTTTTAGTCTTAACTATGGGGCGCCGTACTACTTTTTAATACCATTTGGTGATATCACCTATTCGAATTGGTGATATCACTAATTCGAATAGGTGACATCACGCATTTAAATAGGTGATATCACCGATTTTTCTGAATGCGTGATAATACCTATTGAATGGATGATATAATGTAGTCCAATCAGTGATATCACTCATTTGCATCAGTGATATCACGTATTCAAAACGAATGAGTGATATCACCCATTCAATAGGTGATATCACCTTGTTTTGAATCAGTCAAATCAACTAATAGAATCAGTAATATCGCTGATTCGAATAGGTGAAATCACTCATTCAAACAGGAGATGTTACTGAATTGTATAAAAATCAATACGGCGTCTATTATGGGACACCATATTAATTTTTAATACCATTTGGTGATATTACCTATTCGAATCGGTGATATCACTATTCGAATAGGTGATATTACTGATTCAAATATGTATATTACTTATTTTAAATTTGAATCGGTGATATCACCTATTCTAATAAGTGATGCCACTCATTGAAATAGGTGATATCACTACTTTGTTCTAAAAAGCAATACTGCGCCTATTATGGGCGCCGTACTACTATCTAATACCATTTGGTGATATCACTTTTTCAAATCGGTGATATCACTGATTCGAATAGGTGATATGACGCATTCAAACAGGTAATATCATCGATTTATTCTAAATGCGCGATATCACATATTAAATGGGTGATATCATCTATTCGAATTATTGATATCTCCCATTCGAATCAGAATGATATTATCCTTCGGATTGAATCAGTTATATCACTCATTAGAATTAGTGATATCACCAATTCAAGTGGTAATTCCATAGAATTAGTGATATCACCCATTCAATAGGTGATTTCACACTTCCGTTTTGAATCAGTGATATCACATATTTGAATAAGTGATATCAATGATTCGAATGTGTGATATTACTGATTCGAATAGGTGATATCACTCATTTACATTTGATTCCGTGACATCGCCTAATCGAATGAGTGATATCACTTATTCAAATAGTTGATATCACTAAATTGTATTAAAAAGCAATACTGCCTAATAAAGATTTGAACACATTCGTTTTAACAAAATTCTGTTAACGATTTTTAAAAACAAAACAAAAAACAACATATTAACAGAATTTTGTTAAGGTGGAATATCGCCTAGTAAATATGTGCTCGTCTTATCGTCTAGTAAATATGTACTCGTCTTAACACAATTGTGTTAATGATTTGAGCAAAAAACAACAATATTTTAAAAAAATTGAATTTTGTTAAGGTGAAAGACCGCCTAATAAAGATTTGTAAAAAAAAAGAATATCATCTTAACAGAATTTTGTTAACGATTTTAAAAATAAATCTGAACAAAATTTTGTTAACGCTTCAAAAAAATCTTCAAAGAATTTTGTTAAGGTGTAATAATGCCTAATAAAAATAATAGAATACATTCTTATTAATAAAATTTTGTTAACGATTTGTAGAAAAAATTGTCTTAACAGAATTTTGTTAACGATTTTAAAAATAAATCTTAACAAAATTCTGTTAACGATTTGTAGAAAAAGTGGTCTTAACAAAATTTTGTTAACGATTTTAAAAATGAATCTTAACAGAATTTTGTTAAAGTGGAAAACTGCCTCCTAGTAAAGATATTTGAATACATTCTTACAAACAGAATTTTGTTAACGATTTTAAAAATGAATATTAACAGAATTTTGTTAACGATTTTAAAAATGAATCTTAACAGAATTTTGTTAAGGTGGAAGACTGCCTAGTAAAGATATTTGAATACATTCTTACAAACAAAATTTTGTTAACGATTTGTAGAAAAAATAGTCTTAACAACATTCTGTTAACGATTTTAAAAATGAATCTTAACAGAATTTTGTTAAGGAGGAATACTGCCTAGTAAAGATATTTGAATACATTTTTACAAACAAAATTTTGTTAACGATTTTTAGAAATAATTGTCTTAACAAAATTTTGTTAACGATTCTAAAAATGAATCTTAACAGAATTTTGTTAAGGTGGAAGACTGCCTAGTAAAGATATTTGAATACATTCTTACAAACAAAATTTTGTTAACGATTTGTAGAAAAAATAGTGTTAACAAAATTTTGTTAACGATTTTAAAAATGAATCTTAACAGAATTTTATTTAAGGTGGAAGACTGCCTAGTAAAGATATTTGAATACATTTTTACAAACAAAATTTTGTTAACGATTTTTAGAAATAATTGTCTTAACAAAATTTTGTTAACGATTCTAAAAATGAATCTTAACAGAATTTTGTTAAGGTGGAAGACTGCCTAGTAAAGATATTTGAATACATTCTTACAAACAAAATTTTGTTAACGATTTGTAGAAAAAATAGTGTTAACAAAATTTTGTTAACGATTTTAAAAATGAATCTTAACAGAATTTTGTTAAGGTGGAAGACTGCCTAGTAAAGATATTTGAATACATTTCTACAAACAAAATTTTGTTAACGATTTGTAGAAAAAATTGTCATAACAAAAGTTTGTTAACGATTCTAAAAATGAATCTTAACAGAATTTTGTTAAGGTGGAAGACTGCCTAGTAAAGATATTTGAATACGTTCTTACAAACAAAATTTTGTTAACGATTTGTAGAAAAAAGTGTCTTAACAAAAGTTTGTTAACGATTTTAAAAATAAATCTTAACAGAATTTTGTTAAGGTGGAAGACTGCCTATTAAAGATATTTGAATACATTCTTACAAACAAAATTTTGTTAACGATTTGTAGAAAAAATTGTCTTAACAAAATTTTGTTAACGAATCTAAAAATGAATCTTAACAGAATTTTGTTAAGGTGGAAGACTGCCTAGTATACATTCTTACAAACAAAATGTTGTTAACGATTTGTAGAAAAAATAGTCTTAACAAAATTTTGTTAACGATTTTAAAAATGAATCTTAACAGAATTTTGTTAAGGTGGAAGACTGCCTAGTAAAGATATTTGAATACGTTCTTACAAACAAAATTTTGTTAAAGATTTGTAGAAAAAATTGTCTTAACAAAATTTTGTTAACGATTCTAAAAATGAATCTTAACAGAATTTTGTTAAGGTGGAAGCCTGCCTAGTATACATTCTTACAAACAAAATTTTGTTAACGATTTGTAGAAAAAATAGTGTTAACAAAATTTTGTTAACGATTTTAAAAATGAATCTTAACAGAATTTTGTTAAGGTGGAAGACTGCCTAGTAAAGATATTTGAATACATTCTTACAAACAAAATTTTGTTAACGATTTGTAGAAAAAATTGTCTTAACAAAATTTTGTTAACGATTCTAAAAATGAATCTTAACAGAATTTTGTTAAGGTGGAAGACTGCCTAGTATACATTCTTACAAACAAAATTTTGTTAACGATTTGTAGAAAAAATAGTGTTAACAAAATTTTGTTAACGATTTTAAAAATGAATCTTAACAGAATTTTGTTAAGGTGGAAGACTGCCTAGTAAAGATATTTGAATACGTTCTTACAAACACAATTTTGTTAAAGATTTGTAGAAAAAATTGTCTTAACAAAATTTTGTAAACGAATCTAAAAATGAATCTTAACAGAATTTTGTTAAGGTGGAATACTGCCTAGTATACATTCTTACAAACAAAATTTTGTTAACGATTTGTAGAAAAAATAGTCTTAACAAAATTTTGTTAACGATTTTAAAAATGAATCTTAACAGAATTTTGTTAAGGTGGAAGACTGCCTAGTAAAGATATTTGAATACGTTCTTACAAACAAAATTTTGTTAAAGATTTGTAGAAAAAATTGTCTTAACAAAATTTTGTTAACGATTCTAAAAATGAATCTTAACAGAATTTTGTTAAGGTGGAAGCCTGCCTAGTATACATTCTTACAAACAAAATTTTGTTAACGATTTGTAGAAGAAATAGTCTTAACAAAATTTTGTTAACGATTTTAAAAATGAATCTTAACAGAATTTTGTTAAGGTGGAAGACTGCCTAGTAAAGATATTTGAATACGTTCTTACAAACACAATTTTGTTAAAGATTTGAAGAAAAAATAGTCTTAACAAAATTTTGTTAACGATTCTAAAAATGAATCTTAACAGAATTTTGTTGAGGTGGAAGCCTGCCTAGTATACATTCTTACAAACAAAATTTTGTTAACGATTTGTAGAAAAAATAGTCTTAACAAAATTTTGTTAACGATTTTAAAAATGAATCTTAACAGAATTTTGTTAAGGTGGAAGACTGCCTAGTAAAGATATTTGAATACATTCTTACAAACAAAATTTTGTTAACGATTTGTAGAAAAAATTGTCTTAACAAAATTTTGTTAACGATTCTAAAAATGAATCTTAACAGAATTTTGTTAAGGTGGAAGACTGCCTAGTATACATTCTTACAAACACAATTTTGTTAACGATTTGTAGAAAAAATAGTCTTAAAAAAATTTTGTTAACGATTTTAAAAATGAATCTTAACAGAATTTTGTTAAGGTGGAAGACTGCCTAGTAAAGATATTTGAATACGTTCTTACAAACAAAATTTTGTTAAAGATTTGTAGAAAAAATTGTCTTAACAAAATTTTGTTAACGATTCTAAAAGTGAATCTTAACAGAATTTTGTTAAGGTGGAAGACTGCCTAGTATACATTCTTACAAACAAAATGTTGTAAACGATTTGTAGAAAAAATAGTCTTAACAAAATTTTGTTAACGATTTTAAAAATGAATCTTAACAGAATTTTGTTAAGGTGGAAGACTGCCTAGTAAAGATATTTGAATACGTTCTTACAAACAAAATTTTGTTAATGATTTGTAGAAAAAATAGTCTTAACAAAATTTTGTTAATGATTTTAAAAATGAATCTTAACAGAATTTTGTTAAGGTGGAAGACTGCCTTGTAAAGATATTTGAATACATTCTTACAAACAAAATTTTGTTAACGATTTGTAGAAAAAATTGTCTTAACAAAATTTTGTTAATGATTTTAAAAATGAATCTTAACAGAATTTTGTTAAGGTGGAAGACTGCCTAGTAAAGATATTTGAATACGTTCTTACAAACAAAATTTTGTTAAAGATTTGTAGAAAAAATTGTCTTAACAAAATTTTGTTAACGATTCTAAAAATGAATCTTAACAGAATTTTGTTGAGGTGGAAGCCTGCCTAGTATACATTCTTACAAACAAAATTTTGTTAACGATTTGTAGAAAAAATAGTCTTAACAAAATTTTGTTAACGATTTTAAAAATGAATCTTAACAGAATTTTGTTAAGGTGGAAGACTGCCTAGTAAAGATATTTGAATACAATCTTACAAACAAAATTTTGTTAACGATTTGTAGAAAAAATTGTCTTAACAAAATTTTGTTAACGATTCTAAAAATGAATCTTAACAGAATTTTGTTAAGGTGGAAGACTGCCTTCTTACAAAATACATTCTTACAAACAAAATTTTGTTAACGATTTGTAGAAAAAATTGTCTTAACAGAAATTTGATCACGATTTTGAAAATGAATCTTAACAGAATTTTGTTAAGGTGGAAGCCTGCCTAGTAAAGATATTTTAATACATTCTTACAAACAAAATTTTGTTAACGATTTGTAGAAAAAATAGTCTAAACAGAATTTTGTTAACGATTTTAAAAATGAATCTTAAAAAACGAAAAAGACAAGAACTTGACAGTATGGAAACAGTCAAATGCAATTGGAACGTGTTCTAACTAATAACAGAACATAATAATTGACATCAATTCACACATATTTACATTTATTAAAACATAATCACATGCAGTATTTAATAATAAAACCATATATATATATACAAATTATACATACATCATGCACTTATTTTATTGGCTAACTAATAACAGAACATAATAATTGACATCAATTCACACATATTTACATTTATTAAAACATATTCACATACAGTATTTATTAATAAAACCATATATATATATACATATTATACATACATCATGCACTTATTTTATTGGCTAACTAATAACAGAACATAATAATTGACATCAATTCACACATGTTTACATTTATTTATATTTAATAATAAAACCATATATATATATACATATTATACATACTTAATACATATTTACATTTATTAAAACATATTTACTCTTGCCCTCGGAGGCTTGCGAGACGCTCCATCGTGTTTGTCTCGAGGTTTATTGCCATCTTCCTGACTTTTCAAAATAAGGCAAACTAGCACAACACTGAAAGCAATAGCAATATAACGACGGGTTCCATCATTGAGCCGAAGGTAGTATAGGCAAAGGCAATGTCATTTTTGCTAAGACTCCGAAACACGTCCTCATTTTGTTTTGACACATCGGTTATTCGCTTAAGGTACATCGCAGTTTCATTGTCACGTATCAGGAACTGTTCGTAGGTGGTCTTGAAGGAATCAGGCAGGTTAATAATCGCAGGACTATGTAATTGTGTTGAAGGTGTCATCGTGTGGACCAAATCCTGAAAAAAAGAATGATATTCAGGCAAATTAATTAAATGATCCCGATCGATGCTTGCAAATTCGTCATTACATGTCTGTGTGGTGGCGGCGGTCACATACGTGAAACATACAATTGCATTTTACCGTCATCACACACATATCGCAGCCGGCAATCTTACTCTTACCACCGCCCGCGCAATCCAAGTCTAATAATTCTACCTGTATCACAACTATACTATTACCTGTAATTGGAATTATTGCCGGCTGCACGGAATTCGGAATAAACTAAAATTTACAGGAAGCACGTGACAAGATGGGCTCATCAGCAAGCAACTCAGAGATACATGAAGATGTGGTCAGTTTAATAAATAATAAATTAAATGGGCAAACCCTATTCTGCCGTCCTTTACACTGACCGAGTTGCATGTCAGTGATCGGCGCATATTCGTTGGTGTCATAATTCACAATAGCATACTGAGGCAGACCCTGAATCTTAGTGGAATGAGTGCTAGCATTCGAAACCGGCACCGGGAACGTAATCACCTCATACAACACGGATCTTTTGGCTTTACGAGTCACGGAAAACTTCAGTGTGATCCATATGTCTTATTTGCCATATGCACAACAAAGGATCCGTGTTGATGAAAAAGGGCCGGTGTTGATTCCATAATGGTAAAATCGGACTTGTGCTTTAGTAATTCATTGATTAGTAATTCATTGATCTTTATGACAGCCTGTTTTATATGTGCATCGTCAATAAACAGATACCCCCTTGTCAGGTCCAACAATCCAGTTTTCAGGTTCTCAATGTGTGCGACGAGGTGCTGTGTTCGGTTTATTATTGTGATGAGGTTGGCCAGAGGTTGGCCAGTCTCTGTATCTCCGTCAGAACGCCGGCCATAGCGTGATTGCTTATGTTCTGGATGTTGACGATGGCATCGCGATTCTCCTGTATTACTGCTTTGACGACAAAGAAGGTATTTATTATATAAATGTCAATGCATGTATTTAGTATGATAGTGAATCGTTTTAAACTCAATAACTCAATAACTGACATATGCTTTACTGTGTATTCACATTTAAAGTAGGTAGGTAATACAATATAAGTTTGTAAATGACAATGAATGTATTTAGTTTGTATACACGGCAATGCATGTATTTATTATGTATACATATGATAGTGAATCGTTTTAAACTCAATAACTGACATATGCTTTACTGTGTATGCACATTTAAAGTAGGTAGGTAATTTAATGCAATATAAGTTTATAAATGACAATGAATGTATTTAGTTTGTATACATGGCAATGCATGTATCTAGTGAAACATACCGTTCGGTGCTGAATTTCACAAAATATTGGAAGTTCTCTTCGTGCCTGACTAGTGCCGGCGACTCCTCTGGATATGATTTCATTAACCGTCCGGGCCACATGTTCTAAATCTTCCACCGTCGCCGTTCCAAACAGTGTCTTGGATATTGATCCAATGAACGCCAGAGGAGCACTTCTTTTAGATCTGCCTTTCAGCTTTGGTATTACTTCATGTGCACATTTTTGCAGCGACGTGATTGCCGCGACAATCTGCCGGTTCATGTTAACTAACGGATTTATGGTGGACACGTTCTCATACATAGCACACTTCTTCGCCAATAATCCTGCTCTGTTTTCATGCGGTTTCTTTCAGGCCAACTACTTCACACACAGCTCTGGCACAGTCATTTATGTCTGGCAAGCGCACCACAAATGAATGAAACCAGGCATTTGCCGAAGGGTTTAAAGAACCCATGTCTTTAAACACCACTACCATATTCATACGATTCATGTCCGTCGACTTCGTCACCTCTATCAAGCACAAACACACTAATACCATGGAATATAACGCCATCTATGCAAAAAAGAAAGAAGAAAATAGATAGATATATTAGCAGTATTACAATCAAACATTACTTATAATACATATTGCGCAATTTAATAATAAAAACGATATTGCGAGTATATATATATGTACGAGGGTCATTCAATAAGTTCTGTCACTAACGCGTTTTAACAATTATGTGCTCATTGTGAGTGTTGATGTTTGGTACCACATGAATGAAAGAGAGTTACAATAGCATTCTATTGAAGGTAAAATGAATGCTGTATCTTTTGTGTGACGAAAGTTATGAAACATTTAATACATATCACTTATACATACTGAGGCATTTTCGTTCTGAGTTTTTTCAGGTATGTTAAATTTGTTACTTTTTTAAATGCCTGTTTAAAAAGTACTTGTCGAAGACCGTTGAAATTTCACATACATTACCAGTTATATCTGTGCATTACAATATTCAGAATTTAAGCATGGTAGATGAAAAGGCATTGTCTTAGAAAGTAACATTTTAAGCTAACGTGTAAAATTAATTTAATGATAAATGGACATTAAATGGAAGGGCAGGGCAGTCTTCTGAAATAGTGTATTTGAATGATCAATATGTTACCTAAACATTGTACAAAATTCTACAATAATGTGTTGAATATGAAATTTAAACACTGAACGACTAGGATTTGTAAAAAAAATATGAAAACATATTAATACTAAGAGAATAATTACATTTAAAATATATTATGATATTTCCGTAAACAAAATGAAGAAAATCAGTGTTATTTCTACTAAAATTAAGGGATATGCATTCACTCATATCTGGTTTGCAGCAAGACCTTTCCGCATTCTCGACAATCATTTTCATATGGGAGAATAAAAACAGATGGCGTACATGAAAATTTAAAAGCATAGATTTATTCAATTATTTTTTACAACGTTTTGTAACAAGGACATTTTCAGAGATGCCAGTATCTAAAAGGTGTGGGGGATACTGGCATCTCTGAAAATGTCCTTGTTACAAAACGTTGTAAATAATTTCAAGAACCGATGGAAGATCGGCACTAACGAGGTCTCCGTACTTACTATTCAGTTCAACTATCAACTTCTCTACCTTCACCTGACGTCGTCGGCATCTCTCGTCTCTTCTTTTTTGTCGGTGGCGTCGTCATTGGACTGGCTCCGGGTGGTGTCCTATGGCGTTTGGACGTTGTTGGAGGCGTGTGTTGGTCTGGTGTCCTGCTGGTGGTGTCTTCTGTTGTTACTGTGGCTGTTGGCATCGTAGACGCAGGTAGACTCTGGAATATACTTACCGGCGCTGAATTGTAAAAGCATTAATACTCCTACTAACATCTCTTATCCTGTAATTCGTGTCCCTTGTATACTCCGAAAATCGGCAATATCTTTCTGCTGGTCCTTTGGTAGATTATGAGTATGTTTCGACACTCTTTCTCGCATCCGAGCAGCTATAGAGTGTCAGGTTGAAACGTCTATGCAGCTTCCCTGGTGCTTCTGGGAATTTGGTGAAAGGTACTCCGTTCTTCTGAAAAAAAGCGGACTGCACTTACCCTGTGTTCTGTTTTGATTGGTGTTCTCACATGTTCGTGGTACGCTTTAAAGATGTCCTTCCACTATTCTTGCAGAACCAGATTGGCATCAAATTGGTCAGCGGTCTTGTGATTGGACACATGTATCACCCAGTACAAGTTGCCCCCTGTTCCAGCGGTGTCTTCTGCATTGCTGCTAAAAACTGAACTGACGCCGGGTCGGTTGGCCATGCGCAAAAGAACATGTGATGACATGTATCTATTGACATATGCCACCTCGTCTCGATTTAATCGACTGCCTGTCGCTGCTGTAGACATCATTTGCTGAAATTTTGACTTACCTCTCCGATTTGTTATGCCGTCTCTGCTCCTTGGCTTGACTGTCGAGTCCTTTTCCGATGAGTCCAGTGTTGTCGATACAATCTCCTTTAAGCATACTTGTCTGGATTTTCAGCACTCATGTTTCCGCTTGATGTAACGTACCTAATGAAATTCTTCAATGATTCATTATAGTTATACAGTGTCTGAAAATCCATGTCGCCCTCCGAGCGCAAACGATAGTTCAGATTCTTGTAGTTCTCCAAAGTGATGACCGTGGTGGTAAAAGTTGATGTTTCACCACCCATGTAGTACATCAATCTCCCGATGTTGCTAACGTTATTTGCGGATGTACGTTTAGGTTTATATTGTGCATCGTACCACACAGTGAATAGTGTGAAAATATCCTGATTGGTATACTCGACCGGGACGTCGATATAGCCCATCTGCGAAAGCTTACCCTATGTGCAAGTTAAGTACTTGTATTTAGTATTTGCAGTGGCCTTCGCTGGAGACTTTTTCCTCCTGGTGCCAAAGAAGGTTTTCTTTTTTGGTGTTAATCAGCCTGTATTGGGGTCCCGCCGTGGCTGTGTCGTCTTCATCTTCTTCGTGGGCGTCCTTAACTTAAGGTCAGGTTAGGTATCCATCGGCTCCACAACAGATGAACTGCTCTTTGCAGAACTGATGTCTGCATCAAAATCACCGTCGTTCGGATGTGAGCTGCATCCTGGTTGGGGTTGTACCGCCACTTCAGGTACTACAATAAGTAATTCAACAATTAATATATGTTAATATTTACTTATATAAAATAGTAATTCATTGATGTGTATTGATATATAATAAAGGGTCTCTGTGACCCCACAGTCAAACTTAACACATGTTACAATATTGTTTGTTTATGTGCATTTACTTTAAGTATATATCTTAAATGTTTTACATATTAGTTCTACTATAAAGTTGGAGACCCATGTAGAGTTCGCACAGGCCTGTCTTTTGAACTGATTTTACATAGTTTTACGAATACAATATTGATTCTCTTGTTTCATGTTTTATATATCTTTTGAAATGATATTACATTCTTAATTAAATACTGTATTAAAACAATATTAATTATCTTGTCTAGGGCTCGGCCAGGTCAATGCTTAATAGGAAAGGGGTGAATCTTATATTCTTTCCCCATGCAGTTCGATCTGCATGTAAACAACTGTTTTGGTCGACGAATACAGGGTGAGGTTAGGACATTTTTCAATAGTTTAGAACTTGTTTTCAATTGTTGTTGGTTTTTCGTGTTTATCAGACATTTTAATGTACAAAGTAACTTCTTTTTCCTGTCAATGTTATGCCCTGTGCCTGCAAACGTTCAGGACAGTTCCCCCTGTTACTTTATTTCTTAAAACTAGTTTTACTACAGAATATTGTAAAAACATATATTTGCAGCATATTGAATAGAGATTTAGAAAGAACAAAAGCAAACACTTCAGTGGAAGTTTGTTTTACTTTGATGCGCGAACATGTGTAAAACTAGATGGAGATACGTTAGTGGTATTACCAACTGGATACGGAAAATCTATTTATGAACTTGTCCAGGTTATTAATGAAACAAAAGAAATAATTGTAAGCCCAATTAATGCGATATTCTGGGTTCCCATGGGTCCTTGAAATATTTGAAAATACTTGAATTTGAAGAAAAAAAATCAATGCCTGGAAAGTGCTTGAAAATCCAAAAATGGCTATTGGCTGTGCGTTCCTAGAATATTTGTTGGTGTTTCAAAATGGCATGGACCATGTCGCTTGCGCGAATAAAAGTCCTTGAATTTTGGGAAAAAGGTCCTTGAAAGTCCTTGAAAAGTCCTTGAATAAGGGTGGGAACCCTCTATATTAGATGTGCAAGCGATACGATTCGGAACAAAAGCTGTGAGAATTGACGTCAGTGTAATCAATCATTTGGGAAAAATTGCAACAGGTAAAAAAAATAATAATATATATATATATAATTACAACCCCCCCCCGCACCCCCGCTCCCCTCTCCCACCCACACCCACCCACACACTCCTACGCCCCAACTCCCACCCCATGTACACAAACAGCTTCATGCGCGCATTTAGACAGGCGACACTGTCGCGGAATGCCCCTGAGGGTGGGGGCGTAAAGGGGCGCCTCACTTATAATTTGGGAAATAATGTTAAAAGGGGCCCGTTTAAATCTGAGAAAATAATGTTTTTAAAACAATGATCACGCCCGAAAACCTTAGACTTATAAAGCACTGGGGATGGATATGGCTCCTAGAGGTGTGGCCTTTTCTTTTAGAAAAGTTAGAAGTATTGCAACAGGTAAAACAATTTTATACTTACCCCCCCCCCCCCACACACACACACACTCCTACGCCCCAACACCCCTTCTCCCACCCCCACCAATGCACACAAACAACTTCATGCGCTCATTAAGACAGGCGACGATGGCCCCATCGCCCCTGAAGGTGGAGGCGTAAAGGGGCGCCTCCCTTAAAATCTGAGAAAATAATGTTAAAAGGGCCCCTTTCTTTTTGGCGTGCCAACTGTTTTTAAAACGATGATTACGCCCGAAAACCTTAAACGATATAACGCACTGGGAATGAATATGGCTCATAGAGGTGTGGCCTTTTAGAAAGTAAGAAGTAAAAAACCCTCCTTCCCACTTTCATCCAAACACACACAGACACACACACATTTGTTTATCATGGATGGATTTAGTGGGGGCGCAGTACTGGGAATGGTTTACGGCTCCACAACCGCAAAGCCGGACATTGGCCACCATTAAAACATTTATTTATTAATATTGTAATTATGTATAATATCGTATTTTACATACTGAATCCATCACTCCTCACACCTATATTCCATGTTACTGATTTGCACCCTTGAACCGGGATCAAACCTCACTGGCAACCTCGTGTTTTGTCGGTGTGTTCATGTTCAATAAACTTTGTCCTGGTCTCGTCCGTCCGTTGGATGCCGACTTCATCAGCTAAAATGCCATATGAATCCACTCGTTAGTAAGAATAGGGCAGGTATCCTATATATATATTTCTAAAACAATCCTCTACCCTCACCCGCTCATCCCACCCTATCAACTGCCCATACCGAATCCGCTTTGAAAGGGACACAGGCAATCTTGATTTTTTTAAAACTCACGGCGTCCTGCTTGTTTTTCTTCATAACTTACTTTTGTTCAATCATTAATATTAATTATAAGAATAGTAATAAGCAAATTGTATGTGCATTTTATTCAATTTTGATATTATTGTACCAATAATATATTAAAACTTAAAGTAAAATATAACGAAAACGTGAATACTTAAATTTTTATTTATTTACATGTAACCAGGTTAAAAGTAAACATGATCCTGAATATATAAGTCAAGACACCCCTTTCAAACACTTCAAGATTGCCGTGTGTCCCTTTAATGTGAATGAGCTGGGTTTTTTCCCCTTCAGAATCGAGTGAAGCAAGACAATTCATCGGAGGGAATGTTGACTTTCTTATTGGACATCTATTATTTATTATGTTGCCTTTTTGTGGAGCGTGAACAGTTTGTCACAGCATTTTCTACACATGGTTCCATTCTCCACATATTTTTTTTTAGCAATTCTTTTATATTAAATGTTTGATTTCGTAGATTGCATATTCCTTGGATATTTCGCTTCTTCCACACAAACTAAACAACGCGTAATGTGTTTCTGCGATTGTTCGTCATTATATTCGCCATTATCCCGCCACTATACTTGCTTGTTTTGTGTAGGCACACGCTCTGGTCACGCGCCTGCATTGTGTGGAGAACCCCAACCTTCTATATCTATTTATAGAACGTAGATCAGGCGCTTGGCCATGATCGCAATTGAAATGCGCTTTATGCACTATCAAATTCACTGTTTCAAAAGTCGGCCTGTGACGGTCGCTTGTTTGAGTGAACGAGACATGCGCCATGGAGCAGTCTACGAATTTAGTTGACGACTTTCTTGATCGTCAGTTTTCGGCTTACAATGGATTGGTTCTTAGCCTCACATGCCACATCACGTGTATGAACCGAGGAGGTCGATATTTTTAGCCCGCTTAGTTTGCTGTTTTATTGTCTCGCCTTCTCGAAGAAAAAAAGAGACATAGGTGTTGCTTTTCCGGCGGCGGCGTCAACATTCAAGTTTTGCGTTTAGGTCATCTTCACACAAAATGTATGCACTAGACCTTTCGTACTTTGCTTATAGTTGTATCTTGGGTGGTACATCGCAACGTGACAAAGCAAATGTGGAAGTGACCTTGACCCTCTAAGCAAAGGGCAGATAACTTAATACTTTTTAGGTTTAACTTTTGCGTTTAGGTCACTTTTTCACAAACTGTATGCACTAGACCTTTCAAACTTATCTTGGATGGTACATTGCAACGTGACAAAGCAAATGTGGAAGTGACCTTGACCGTCCAAGCAAAGGGCAGATAACTTAATACTTTTTAGGTTTAACTTTTGCGTTTAGGTCACTTTTTCACAAACTGTATGCACTAGACCTTTCAAACTTATCTTGGATGGTACATTGCAACGTGACAAAGCAAATGTGGAAGTGACCTTGACCGTCCAAGCAAAGGGCAGATAACTTAATAATTTTAAGATTCAACTTTTGCGTTTAGGTCACTTTTTCACAAACTGTACGCACTAGACCTTTAAACTTTGCTTATAGTTTTATCTTGATTGGTACATCGTAACGTTACAAAGCAACTTAGGAAGTTACCTTGACCCTCCAAGCTAAGGACAGATAACTTAATAATATTTAGGTTCAACTTTTGCGTTTAGGTCACTTTTTCACAAACTATATGCAATATACTTTTCAAACTTTGCTTATAGTTGTATCTTGAGTGGTACATCGCAACGTGACAAAATAAATGTGGAAGTGACCTTGACCCTCCAAGCAAAGGGCAGATAACTTAATAATTTTTAGGTTCAACTTTTGCGTTTAGGTCATTTTTTCACAAACTGTATGCACTAGACCTTTAAAACTTTGCTTATAGTTGTATCTTGAGTGGTACATCGCAACGTGTCTAAGCAAATGTGGAAGTGACCTTAACCCTCCAAGCAAAGGGCAGATAACCTTATAATGTTTACCTTCAACTTTGGCATTTAGGTCACTTTTTCACAAACTGTATGCACTAAGACCTTTCAAACTTTGCTTATAGTTGTATCTTGGGTGGTACATTGCAACGTGACAAAGCAAATGTGGATGTGACCTTCACCATCCAAGCAAAGGGCAGATAACTTTAATTGTTACATTTAAATCACTTTCTCATGAACTATAATTAAGCACTAGATGTTTTAAACCTAATTTATAGCTTATTTTTTGGAAGAAAACATTTTCTGTTTTGACATAGTTGTGTCTTTGGTAGTGCATCTTTTTGGATGCATGGATTTTATCTATGACCTTGACCTACTTTTTGGAGCTGATGATTTTTAGTTCTACTGGCCAAGGGCATTCATTTTTCATCCGATCTTTACCAAACTTTAACATATTGTTAATATCAATGAAAGCGGACCAGTAAAAGCAGAGTTATGGCCCTTGATTTAGTTAGAAGTGCTATATTTTGCCTCGTTGATATGGTAGCATAATGTACATAAGCATGTAGCATAATGTACTTTCTACTTCAAAACCACATATTTGGAGCTAGATAATCCCAAAATGACCATCAGACAATAAATATATAACACAATCATAGCTAGATTAATAAATTCACATCTCAGTCATAGATGGTCGTTCCCCGTGTGGTTGCCGGGATAGAACACAACCACTGCAAACACACCGTCACATATTCATTTTGTCATTTTTTGTTCATGCTCATTAAAGGTCTTCATCATGACCCCTGCATTGTTTCAGGTGCCATCTCGCTCACATCACTAAGAGCAGTGGCAGAAAAACAATAACGTGGCTCCAGCGTAAATGGAGTTTCTACGATAGAATTTGCAGCAACGCTGCAGTTCAGGGTGAGAATGTTCTAGGCCCATTTTCCATATTTTATCTCGATGTACATGGAAGATGAGCCTGGCATGTTCATGCCTTTTAGGCGCCATATAACCTTTTCAATTGTTGGTGCGCCTTAAAACCCCAATTCAAAGATGGTCGTAATGCCTATTTAGTGTTAAAATGATACAACATACCAATAAATAGCCGTGGTCTAGTGGTTCAGCGTACATCTTTCAAAACGTACAAGCGCAAGGCTGTGGTTCAAATCCCGTTCCGGACAAATATGTTTTTATCACATATATTCTGAAGCCGTATATTTATCGATGTTTTTTTTATATGTCAATATTTTATTTCTTTTAATACATATATGCAAAAACAATATATGGTTTATGACAGTACAAAAGTTACATATACATGAATGTATTCATTGAATAACACAAAACAGTTATATTAATGTGTCGTTTTCATGTATGTATTCAAAGAAATAAGTTACAGTCAGCGGCGGAGACTAGAAAGTAGCAGAAATTGAGAAAAGAAAAAGAAAAAAGCGAGACAGAGAGAGAGAGAGAGAGAGAGAGAGAGAGAGAGAGAATTTGTTACCGAATACTGTTCAATTTTCTGTATTTAAACGTAAAACTTCCAAATGTTTTGAATGATATTCGAATTTGTCTTTCGAACTGGCTATAGTACGCTCTATATATTCAATTTTTCGTATGTATGAGATGAAAAATGTAAAACTAGGAATCGTTTTCGCATACTTATTCTTGAAAATAATATTTTAATGCAATTATTAAAACACAGTTTAAAATATCTGAATACGAGTTATTTTGAATAATACCAAATGAGATCATTTGGAAAGTCAATGCAGAAGGAATATTTTTGCTGTTTAGAAAGTTATGTATTTCTGTCCAAAAAGCTCTTCTAAATGGACATTCCCAAAATAAATTTTCAATTGTTCCAACGTACATAGAGATTTTTGTTACTAATTTTGCATTTATATAGAAGTTTATTCGTGGATATAATTCTCATTATATAGTTTATAATTTATATTGAAAAGATCTAAGTTTTGTATCTTTTGTGCTTTTGAAAGTTTTGGTATGAATGAGTTTCCAGTTTATGTGTGTTATAGTTTCTTCCCATTTGTGTGAGGTTTAATTTGTAATTATGTTTGCATGCGTTCCACTTGAATGTTATATAATAATTTGTTTGCACTGTTTTGTTATCCTATTTGCTTCAGTAAGCTTATTTAGCTATAGTGTGTTTCCATTTGTTTGGTATGCTTTGAACAGTTGTATAGTAGGTATTCAGGAATTCAGAATTATGTATGTTATATATTGTTTTTAAATGTACAAATGTATAAAATTCTCTAATTCTATGCTTATACAGTTGTTCAATATATTTAATACCCAAAATATCCCATGTTTTGAAGTATGTAGTATGTCCTTGAAGTTTTATATACGAGTTATTCCATATTATCTGTTTTGAAATGTTGTTAGCTTTCTTTTTGAAGTTTACTAAAGACCAGGACTGTATTATTTCTGACAGAAAAGCGGATCGTGTGATTATTTTGTTTGCATCTTTAATGTCCACATTGCTTTCAAATAAAATAACCCCACCATACTGATTAAATATCCTTCCAATCACCGTAATTATCCGGATTATTTTTTTAGATTTTTTTTCCGGATCATCCAGATTAGTAAGTTTTTGACCCATCCTGCATTAGTGGAATTAATAAATGATTCCAAATCTATCATTTTTAGACCACCACTTTTATAGTAACAATAATAATAATAACGGAGTCTCCAAAACGGTTAGAGGGTATATCAGTTTTGGTAGAGAAAAAGTTTTTATTACCGTTATCTTTCCTAGAATAGATAAATTGTGTTGTTTCCATTGATCTAAGCACGTTATAAACTGAATTATTTTTGGATAAATATTATATTCTTCACATTTTCCCTTTTCATTTGCAAAAACGATTCCCAGTGTTGTTGCTTTGTCTTTAGTCCATACAAATGGTTTTTCTTGTATTTTTCATTTGAATCTTTTATATAACCGACATGTAGTATTATTGATTTTTTTTTATTTTCCAGACACTTTGCTAAAATTATCGATTAGGTTGACTAATGTTTCAAAAGTTGTTTTGATCCATCTAGAATGAACGTAGCATCGTCTGCGAATGCTGTGTTTTTTATTTCATTATTATTAATTATGATTCCTATAATATCCTTATGTTTCCGTGTGGCATTCTGTAGTAGTTCAGTTGCTATTATAAAAAGATATGGCGACAGTGAGCATCCTTGCCTAACTCCTCTATCTATTTTAAAAAAGTCCGACATGTATCCATTATTTACAACACAACTTCGGGCATCATTATAAAACAGTTTTATCCAATTGATGAAAGATGGTCCAAAGTTAAAATAGGCTTTCTCGAAGTTCGCAAAAAATATTAATCCTGGAGAGTCTTCGTCATTGAAATAATCAATAACCTCAAATATAGTTCTTATGTTTTCTACAATGTATCTACCTATCAAAAATAAATAAATAAAACCTTTTTCATGCGGTTTGCAGTGCATTTAGTAGCAATTTTATAGTCCACGTTTAATAAACTTATAGGTCACCAGTTTGTCAATGAAGTTAAAGTGTTGTCTTTGTTAGGTAATAACGTGATAACGTCTTGCTTTTGCATAACTGTTAAATTTCCATTTGCATATGAATAATTAATTGAATTTATATACTAGTGTTTAATGTCATTCCAAACAATTTTATAAAAGTATGTTGTGATCCCGGACTTTTGTTGTTTTTCATTTCTTTTAGAGCATTATAACATTCTAGTTCTTTTAAATTTCCTGCACACAGTTCGCGTTGTTCTTGATTTAATGAAGATCCATTTTCGATGGGGAAAAATCCGTATTTTTTATTTTCGTATTAGCTTTACTATACAAATGTTCATATCGTTTTGTTTCTGTCATGATACTATTAGAGTCCGTAATTTCTATATTGTTGTTTATTAATCTTTTTATTATTTTTCGTTCTGATTTTTTTCTTTCTAGATTTGCGAAATATTTTGTGTTTTTTCTGCTCCCTCGACCCTTTCTGCTTTTGCTCTAATAATGATACAATTGGTATTTTTTCTACAATATTCGCTAAAAGAGTTTTCTTTTCTAAAATAGTGTTAATCGCATTTTCGTTAATATGAGGGTTTGATGATAAATCTAATTCTAGTTTGTCAATGTCATCTTTTAGTTTAACTTCTTTCAATACTTCCTTTTTCTTGAGCATTGTATATATAATTGTCTCCCTTCAACTATTTCCCAAAGAGTAATGGGGTTTGAATCTTTATTTATATCGACTATTTCTTGTATAGTTCGTTTAATTTTAATTTGGTATTCTTTTTCTAAAATTACACTGTTCAATTTAATATATCCAGGTCCGCGCGGTGTTTTGTTCATAATTAAATTAAAATATACAAGAGAATTATCTGAACGTAGTTCTGTAGATATTTTACAAGCCGAGATAGAATTAACAATATTTGAAGACACTAAAAAATAATCTAGTCTGCAAAATATTGATGGTTTATGGTTTGAGTGCCACGTATAATGTCTAGTAGTGGGTTTAACAATTCTCCAAATATCGTTTATATCGTTATTTCCTATTATAGTATTAATCTTTTCTCGACTTTGTTGTTGTTAACATTACCATTTTTCTTGTCTAGACTTACATCAATCACAGTATTAAAATCCCCACCAACAATTAAAGTATCACTATTATTTAAAGTAATGAACTCTTCAATATTTGACAGAAACTTCATATTATCAGAGGTTTTATTCGGACCATACACAACATTAAAAATTCGTGTTCATCGGAGCTGATCTTTAATGATTGCATCCTACCATCTATAATGTTTTTTATGTTCCAATATTTTGTATGAAAAAATTGAGTTAACAAGGATGCCCATGCCCACACTATTTTACTATTTCCACTAAAAAATGCTTAGTGTCCCCATTCAGTTTTCCATGTTCTTAATGTATTTTCTTCGCAATGGATTTCTTGTGAAAAACATATTGAGTAATTATTTAGCTTTAACCATTCAAATAGGTGTCGTCGCTTGCGATAATCGCCAAGTCCCTTAACGTTAAAGGTACATATTTTTACCGTCATTTATTACTATCATAAAATTTATACTATGATATGTGCGGGTTGTTTGAATATCAATGCAGTGTATAACCAGAACAGAACAGAACAGAACAGAACATATTCTTTATTTATGACTTAAACAAATGTTTCTCGTCATATAAATACATATTACATTTTTAATATGTGACAGGTCAATGCAATTTTTACATTAAACAATGAAAAAGTACAAACACACAATCATACATACTATACACTCATACAACTCACCCATTCACTCTGACGTCCGAAATGTCTCACACAATCACTCTGGATCACGTATAACCATTGAACAGTACGGTAAAAGGTTAACGCCTAAGTAGTCTGTCGCGCAAAATGAGAGTGTATAGAGAGAAGCCAGAGTAAGATATAAGAAGGAGAGACCAGGTGACCGTGTACATTTCAGTATTCTCGTGTTAGGATACGATTTGGGCGCCATCTAGGTATTGGATATTATATTATATTTGCATATCAATACATAACACACGTTGAAAAAATAGTTTCGGATTCAATCTTAGTTTTTGTACAAATAATATATATAATAAAGCACCAAGAATAGAACACACACATCAAAAAACAAATTCCGTGATGTTTTTTTCCCTGAAAAAACAACAAAAAACAATTAAGAAAGAAAGTCACCATACACAAACAATTTAGAACACATTTAAAAACAAACAATCGCCAAAGTGTTTCAGAAACAAATAACAAAAATATAACAACTACAAAAACACAATGAGGTTGTCACATAACCAATTCATTGTTTATCAAATAAACACTGCATCTATTTGCAACTATTTCAACACGACTCCTACATTTGAAGCATATATGGTGACACTCAGTGTATATACATCAAGTCATCATACGTGTTCGATTAAGTAGCCTTTATCAAGAATATGATCAATGATCTTCATAAACCTCACATATACAATATGCATTCGAAAAAAGCAAGGTATTGCGCTGTATTTATGTGATTAACTACATTTGTAAGAAACATGGTTCTGGATGTGTCAATATTTGGGTCAAGACTTAACTTTTCAAAAATTTATTTGTATAGGACTCTGTAACAATTAACTTTTCTTAAAATATATTTTCAACATGTTTCCAGGTGGAGACCATAAGAAGCATGTATTTTAAATATATATTTTAAATATATTAACATTTTCATTTACAATTATGTAAATATAATTTTATAATAATTTACTACAGTGTGAACACTACTTTTCATTAGTAGGGTAATCTGTGCTTAGCCTGCACATCGTTGATTAAATATGTCAATTAATTGCTATAGTTTTCAATACTTTCCAAAGCAACATACATCATTGTTATAAAATATAAATGTGAACAACAATAACATAGAATGGGCCTATCCCTACTTCAGTATAGGCATTCCTATCTTACACGAAAGGTAAGATGGATTGAAGTATCTTAAGTATTACTATTTTACAATTGTTGAAGTGTTCAATCGCAAACCCCAGAGACAATCTTCACCTTTCACAATATAACACACAAATGGTCTCTCACCAATATATGTTCAACCATGTGTGAGATATTTCACAGCATAACACATAAACGATCCTTCGCCAAAAGATGTGTATTAATCCGTGATACATATAACAGTATTACATATAATCGGTCTCTCGTCAATATATGTACAACCATGTATACGATATGTCACAGTAATACACATAATTGGTATCTCACCAATATATGTACAACCACGAGTGAGATATGTCACTTTACTACACGTACACGGTCTCTCACCAATATATCTACAACCATGTGTGAGATATATCACTGTACTACAAATACACGGTCTCTCACCAATATATCTACAACCATGTGTGAGATATGTCACTGTACTACACATACACGGTCTCTCGCCAATATATCTACAACCATATGTGAAATATGTCACTGTACTATACATATACGGTCTCTCACCAATATATCTACAACCTTGTACAGTGATATATCACTGTACTACAAATACACGGTCTCTCACCAATATATCTACAACCATGTGTGAGATATGTCACTTTACTACACATAAACGGTCTCTCACCAATATATCCGGTGCTCCAAGAAAATTAAAATTGGGGAATAGCCCAGGGCAAGTATATTTCTAAAGTCCACTTGCCCTGACAGAAAAGTCACTTGTCCTGCTTTTTTTAACTTGCCCCAAAGTGTTATTACAAAGGAATATAGTGCGAAACTCCATCACTTAAAAGTTTGCATTTGAAATTGTGCACTTTTCGTATAGTCTTTCTAGATTAAAGTTTACTTGTAATGGCCATATATATTAGAAATAAGACAGGTTTGAGTGGGAGGGGGACGGGTGGGGTGGGGGGGGGGGGAGAATTTCAATTAAATACCTTCATTTATCATAATAAGTGCGACTTTGACCACAGAATGTACATGAAAAACATTATGTTTTTGACAAAAATTTATGTTGAATTACCACACCCACCAAAATCACAATGGAAAAGTCTGCAGGTGTTAAAGGTATAACTACGTGTTATGCATTTTCACGGCACAATTTGAAGAACATACTCATATTAAGAGCATTGATAAAGCATTTGGGGTAATACATTAATCCCCTTGTAGTACTCATCGGCTTTTATTGTCTATTATTGCCGTCAATAAGGCGCAAATCTGTAATGTCGGTAATTGCAATACAACTATTGGCCCTTATTTCGCTTTTCACAGAATGGTATTACTTTCTAAATTACATATTTTAGTAAAAACACTTAAAATAAATATTTCACCACTTCGGTTACACTCTGCGTAATCGATACAAATTCAACAAACTAACTCTTCATTTCTTAGAACCAAACCATATGTACGCCTTACACCTTTAAATCTTCATTCAGCAACCTCGTTTCATGTTCCTTCTAATAATATTACCAGGATTTTTAATAGCGACTCATAACTTTCAGGTACTCCTCTAGAATCAGCCGTTTTGAGGAAATACCATATAAAGTCTCCTTTCAGAAATCGTTTAGTTCATTCAAGACACAGGGTGTTTCCCTGTATTAATAAGTGCAATGCTAACAGTTGCAGTTGTTGCAATTATTTATCTTGCAAGACAACCATTAAATCAGCTGTTGATGGTAGAATGTTTAATGTATGTTTAGCTTCACATGTTGATTGACGTATATCTCACGTCATTCGTGTTTTGACTTGAAATGCACCACGTGGCGTATACAATATGTTGGACAAACAGATCGATCTTAAAAAGTTCGATTTCGTGAAAATAAATATAATACAGGTAATCCTAAAAAGTAAGAAAATACTTGTACCAACACTTTCGTCAGTCAGGCCATACTTTTAGTAACGTTATTGTTCAACCGGTTGAATATATAATTTATGATAGTGATGCTACTAAAAGCTTTAAAATAAAAGCTAGACATATTGCAGAACTTAAATGGATGAAAATCTTGCAGACACCATATCCACTCGGCCTTAATGACAATATTTATCAACAAGGAAATATTTCAAAAGATCCTAATATTGACATTTTTTCTACATTTTCTATTCGAAAGCGTAACTGTAGGTATCATGGTCGTAGATCAAACGTAAATCGCGTGTAATTATTTCAGACGCTGATTTACACTTATTGCTCTTATACAAAAAACATTCGCTATGGAAAATACTACATGTTTGGCCTGTAATAATATTAAATCGCTTGTTTATTAACGGCAGTTTAGACAATTACACTATGAGGACATGCCAAGAAGTTTGTGAAGCACTCATCTTCCTATTAATTAATATTTTCGTCAGGTATGGAACTACCGTTTATAGACAAATTGTTGGTATCCCTATGGGTACGAACTGTGCACCCCTTGTCGCAGATTTGTTTTTATATTGCTATAAAAGAGATTTCATGTTGAATATTCCACCATATACCCAGGCAGATGTTATTGAAGCCTTTAATGACATCTCTCGGTATCTGGATGACATATTGAACACAGACAACCCTTTCTTTTCTACTATGGTCCTAAAGAACTTCAACTTAACAAAGCTAATATTTCTGATACTAACGCTTCTTTTCTCGATTTACACCTCTCTATTGAAAATGCTGAAATAATTAGCAAACTATATGACAAGAGAGATGATTCTAATTTTGATATTGTTAATTATCCCCATTTAGATGGGGATGTTTCCCGAGCAACTTCTTATGGGGTCTATGTGTCCCAACTTATTCGTTTTTCTAGAGCTTGTTCTCGAGTTGAGGACATTATTATTCGTAATCGTACCTCCTCCTTGTTTTCGGTATGCAAGCTCCATCTACGCCCTCACCACCCCAATCCCCACCCCCACTCCACCACCTACCGTACTTGGGTGGGGGTGGATGTGGCATTGATAACATATCTACTAGTAATTGTTTTATTCCACGAAACGTTCTACAGTTTACAATACATCCAGTTACTGGAAAGATCCGAGTACACGAAAAACACTTACAGTGATTATCAATTTTCTATTATACAGTATACACCACTTTTTTAGGCACAATATTTGGCCAATGTCTAAATATGTACGATCTAAAAGTGGTGTGTAATGTTTATTAACAAACACATTTTAATGACAAAACAAATACCTTGATAATGGACCTCTAGCAGCAGACAGTAATCCCAAATCCAACTTGCACCAACATGTCAATTTATGTCACGTGTCAAGTTATGTCACGGTGACCTGTCAACAGCACTGCACAGTGTTGACACATAATGGGACGTTATTTCGTCCGGTAAGTTATTCGTTTTTACATAATCTACGGTATGAAACACTGTATGCGTGTTGTTAGACTCCATAGGTACCCGTAGTGCTCGCCGACGTAGCGCGCCCAATTTCGGGAGTAAAAATGGCGTCTGTTTTAATTGAACATTTGTTAAATAGTCCGTAAAATACAAAGAAATAGCCCATGTTCGCGGAGTAAAAATGCGAGCAGAACTGATATGTTATAGGTCCGTGGCGTTCCTACTGCACGTGTAGACTGTCATCCGCTACAAAGAGCTGTTTTACTATTCTGAAATGTTGTATTCCAATATTTCCGCCCATTTTGTGTAGAGCCCTTTTAAATATTTGAGACTTATTTGAGAACAGTGCGCAATCCCCTGCTAGTTAATATTTTAAGTGTACTCTGTATTTTGATATTATCAATTTTTCAGACCAGAGAAAAATATGGGGGTAAATGCGGAGTTTGTGGTGATCCTTGGGACGCAGCTGAACCTCGTCCAAACGAGGCTGGCGGAACTTACGCACACCGGGGTCATAGGTCGCACGTACACGACGTACACAAACGGACACCATTTCATGGACGTCGAGGTACAAATGACATCGTCTATAGGCGGGTATTTCGCATTCAACATCTGTCCAAATAATGATATGCAGAGACGGGTGACACAGGAATGCATGGACAACTTTCCGTTAAGAATTATCAGCGAAGATCGCGATACTTCATTCGGCAGACGATACTACCCGAAAATAGTACCTGGAGGCGCTGGTATTGTGAAATTATCGTTGGAGATACCGGAAGGACTAACGTGTGCGCAGTGAGTACTACAGTTGAGATGGCACGGAGGTAAGGTTATCATAATCAATTGGCATTTACAGGTTTTTTAGGCACTTGATAATAACTTATTTGCATACTGTCTAGGTTATCTAGAGCCGCCCCAGATAGAGACAGAGAGAGAGAGAGGGGAGAGAGAGAGAGAGGGAGAGAGAGAGAGAGAGAGAGAGAAAAAGAGAGAGAGAGAGAGAGGATGGATACATAGGAATCCGGGAACCTGCCCTACTCTTAATAACGAATATAATCTATGGTTCTTTAACGTACTCGGAGGATAGACTCCGATACACGGGACAAACCGCTTACGTCCCCATCCGATGGACAAGACTTTAGAAAAAAGTGTCTTGCCCTAGAACACACCGAATATACTCATTGGCATCGCTGGACTTGCACCCGGGTCCTCCGTATCCAAGTCCACTTGGCCGCACTAATTTTGCAGTATAAATAAAATACACTGACTGAAACTGTAACGAAGGATACGGATGGCGAGAGGTGTACAGTACTGGTTTTACTCAGGAAATGTGGGTGGTCTGCCTCCAACACAAAACAATCGACTGTCATATAATGCGTTGAAAATGACGTAAAACACCATACAAACAAACAAACAAACAAACAACCTGTCTCGCGAATACTATGTATAAATAACTTATCACTCGTCTGTGCACATTAAACTACAAAAACAAAACAAACAAAAAATACCAAAAAGATACAAATAAAAACAAAAAACAACAAAAAACAAACAAACTCAAAGCTCAGTTATCAAATAACGATTTAACTAAATCCCACAATGTAGACTACAGTAGTAATGTTCCAAAATTTAAAAAATTAAATGTAAACCATAATATTGTCTTTGTTATTTTTTAAAGGAAACAACTACGGTTTGTGCGATAACCGATATTGGGGCAAAGGCTGTGGTAACCAGTAGGAGATTTACAACTGTGCTGACGTAGCCATCCTCCATGAGGATGACGATGAAGACTACTCGAAGACCGCTTCAGCAACAACAAAACCGACTACAGAAGCTGTGTCTATAGCAGCAGTTGAATCAACAACACATATAGTATCTTCAACGACTGTTGCGTCTTCGACAAAAGGACCGACTGATATTTCTACAGCATCAGATAAAATAACTACACCTGATGTGCCATCAACAACAGAAGCGCCTACGGCTAAAACACCAACTGACTCTTCTACCTCTTCAGTTGAACCAACTCCACCTTCAGAACTATCAACAACAGAAGTGCCGACGACTAAAACACCAACTGACGCCTCCACATCATCAGTTGAACCAACTACACCTGAAGTGACATCAATTACGGAAGTACATACGACTAAAACAACAACCGATGCCTCTACAGCATCATTTGAACCAACTACACCTGTTCCATCAACTAGCGAAGCACCTACGACTAAAATACCAAGTGACGCTTCTACTGCTTCAGTTGAAGCAACTACACCTATTCCATCAATTACAGAAGCACCTAAGTCTAAACCACCAACTGATGATCCAACTGCTTCAGTTGAACCAACTACACCTGTAGAACCATCAACCACAGAACCGCAGACGACTAAAACACCAACTGACGCCTTTACAGCATCAGTTGAACCAACTACGCCTAAAGTGCCATCAACTACAGAAGCACCTACGACTAAAATACCAACGGAAGCCTCTACAGCATCAGTTGAACCAACTACCTCATTGCAGTTCCATCAACAACAGAAGCACCTACGACTAAAACACCAACTGACGCCTCTACAGTATCAGTTGAACCAACCTACACCTGCAGTTCCATCTACAACAGAAGCACCTACGACAAAAACACCAACTGACGCCTCTACAGTATCAGTTGAACCAACTAAACCGGAAGTGCCATCAACAACAGAAGCAAACTACGACTAAAACACTAACTGACGCCTCTACAACATCAGTTGAACAAACTACACATGTAGAGCCCATCATGTACAGAATCGCCTTCGACTAAAACACCAACTGACGCCTCTACAGCATCAGTTGAACCAACTACACCGGAAGTGCCATCACCAACAGAAGCGCCTTCGACTAAAACACCAACTGAGGCGTCTACAGCATCAATTGAACCAACTACACCGGAAGTGCCATCAACAACAGAAGCACCTACGACTAAAACACCAACTGATGCGTCTACAGCATTAATTGAACAACTACACTGGAAGTGCACATCAACAACAGAAGCACCTACGACTAAAACACCACGAGGCGTCTACAGCATTAATTGAACCAAGTACACATGAAGTGCCATCAACTACTGAAACGCCTACGACTAAAACACCAACTCAGGCCTCTACAGCATCAATGTGAACCAACTACACCTCAAGTGCCATTAACTACAGAAGCGCCAACAACTAAAACACCAACTGAACGCCTCTACATCAACAATTGAACCAACAACACATGAAGTGCCATTAACTACATTAACTACAGAAGCGCCTACGACTAAAACACCAACTGAGGCGTCTACAGCATTAATTGAACCAAGTACACCTGAAGTGCCATCAACTACTGAAACGCCTACGACTAAAACACCAACTCAGGCCTCTACAGCATCAATTGAACCAACTACACCTCAAGTGCCATTAACTACAGAAGCGCCTACAATTAAAACACCAACTGACGCCTCTACATCAACAATTGAACCAACTACACATGAAGTGCCATTAACTACAGAAGCGCCTACGAATAAAACACCAACTGACGCCTCTACAGCATCAATTGAACCAACTACACATGAAGTGCCATTAACTACAGAAGCGCCTACGACTAAAACACCAACTGACGCCTCTACATCATCAATTGAACCAACTACACCTGTCGTGCCATCAACTACAGAAGCGCCTACGACTAAAACACCAACTGACGCCTCTACAGCATCCGTTGAACCAACCACACCTGATTTGCCATCAACTCCAGAAGCACCTACGACTAACACACCAACTGCCGCCTCTACAGCATCAATTAAACCAACTACTCTGAAAGTGCCATCAATTACAGAAACGTCTACGACTAAAACATCAACAGACACCTCTACAGCATCAGTTGAACCAACCACACCTGAATTGCCATCCACTACAGAAGACCTAGGACTAAACCATCAACTGACGCCTCTACAGCATCAGTTGAACCAACTACACACGAAATGTTATCAACTACGGAAACACCTACGACTAAGACACCAACTGAATCTTCTACAGCATCAGTTGAACGAACTACACTTAAAGTTCCATCAAGTACTGAAGCGCCTACGACTCAAACACTAAGTGAAGCCTCTACAGTATCAGTTCAACCAACTTCACCTGTAGAACCCGCAACAACAGTAGCGCCTTCGACTAAAACATCAACTAAAGCATCTACAGCATCAGTTGAACCAACTACACCTAAAGTGCTATCAACTACTGAAGCTCCTACGACTAAATCACCAACTGATGCCTCTACAGCATCAGTTGAACCAACTGCACCTGTCGTACCATCAACTACAGAACCGCCTACGACTAAAACACCAACTGACGCCTCAACAGCATCAGTTGAACCAACCACACCTGTCGTGCCATCAACTACAGAAGCGACTACGACTAAAACACCAACTGACGCCTCTACAGCATCACTTGAACCAACTAAACCTGTAGTGCCATCAACTACAGAACCGCCTACGACTAAAACACCAACTGACGCCTCTACAGCATCATTTGAACCAACTACACCTGTCGTGCCATCAACTACAGAACCGCCTACGACTACAACACCAACTGACGCCTCTACAGCATCAGTTGAACCAACTACACCTGTCGCGGCAGCACAATCAACAACAAAAGCACCGGCGACAGAAACAGAGGCAAAGACACCAACTGGCGCCCCTACAACATCAGTTGAATCAATTACCTCTGAAGTACAATCAACCACAGAAGCACCGACGACTAAAACAGTAACTTCATTCGATGACTCCAATACGACCACAGAATTGCAAACAGTTGAAACACCATCGTCCACAGATTCAATTACAAGTGAATCTGAAACGGAATCTTCTACTTCAGAACAGCTTACAACGATAGCTTCATCGACAGTAAAGCCTTAAGTCGATGGCTCTGTCATTCCAGAAAGTTCTACAACTTCTTCTACAGGACGGCAAGAAAATGGCGAGAAAACACAGACGACACCACCCACCACAGAGGGAGATGCCATTGTAAAGATAGACTTTAATATTCCAGAAGGTGATGCAAATTTAGAGAAATTGAGAAGAACATAAATGTACGAGGTGTCTCACGAATAAATACAATCCAAGAGTCAAGTAAAGGACTTGAATGAAGCACACATTTACGTTTTTTGTTAATGCCGATTCTTTCAACACGAACTGTTACTCGGTTGCTTACTGTTATTGTTTATGTCAGCATTGTTTGCGAACATTGAGTAATTATTGCACTTTTATTAAGAAACATTGCTTGATATTTTACTTCAGAATGTCATTGTTCATCGTCTGAAATGAAGTCAGTTATTTGGTAAAAGTTGGGTCTACTATTCTCTTATTACTTACAAATACGACGTTCACATTACGAAGTTTTTTATTATCATATTGAATCTATAATGATACCTAGTATATAGAGTATGGTCTCACTGAGTTGGTTAATTAAACATCGAGATAGGCGGGATTATTATTATTATATGTTTGTTTTGTAGCATGTGTATTTCACCTGTCTGCCATACTCTTACTTTCAATAACTGGTAGTTAGATTACACCATTTATTATGACAGTTGTTATGTAATAGATAGAGTATGGTCTCATCGAGTTGGTTAATTTAAACATCAAGATGGGCGTAGCCCATCGAGACGTTTAAACCAACCAACGAGATGAGACCATAACAGCCGCCGGTTTTTTTTTGCCGCGCCGGTTTTTGGCAAAAACAGCAAGTAATTCCGAATGAGCTAGAGCGCTTTCGACTATAACATATGAAAGCACATATCAAATGATTGTAAAATTATATTCTATTTTATTGGTGACACTTTAATTTTTCCGAGAAATTTGACGCGAAGTTGAACTTTCCCATGGGAAAAGCCTATTTTCCCATGGGAAAAGCTTTTTTCCCATGGGAAAGGGTCTTTCCGATGGGAAAATATATTCCCATGGGAAATGATTTAGGCAGCTTTCCCATCGGAAAAACAGAAAGTATTTATCTTTCAATATAATGCCAAAATAGTATGCGGCTTTCATATTTAGGGTCTATGATGAAGTTTTACAGTGATACGAGCAATTTGATATTTTCCCATGGGAATATTTTCCCAATATTGTAATTTGGGAAAATTTTACCCATGGGAAAATGAGTTATTTCTTAATAGCTAAAACAACTCTTCAAAGCTTGGAAACATCTTCCATTGCAGTGTTGACAATTAAATATGCGATTATGTTTATAATTTAATGAAATAAAAACTTTCCCAAAATAAAATGGGAAAATTCTCCCAAATTGTTTTTGGGAAGATTTTCCCAAATGTTATTGGGAAAATTTTCCCAAATTGTTTTGGAAAATTCTCCCATTTTTTGACTGGGAAAATTCTCTAAATAATTTTAAAGGAAATGAAAAAGAAAACAAATCTTCCAAATAAGTACAAGTCATAATATCAAACAAAAAAAACCACAAAAACAACAACAAGAGGCCCAAGAGGGCCTGTATACGCTCTACAGGCTAACATGGCTCTTATACCACCAATGAAGCGAGTGACGAGTGACTGCCATTTACGTTTTTTGAAAGTTTTGGGCAAAAAACAGCTTTTTAACTAACTCAAGGCCATAACTAAAGAATCTGGTAAAATTTGATAAAGATCAGATAAAAAATGAAGGCCCTACCGTACTAACGAGGCAAAATGTAGCATTTTTAACTATATAAAGAGCCATAATTCCTGTTACTGGTCCGACTGGTCCAACATAGAGCTAAATAAAAAAAAAATAATAATTTAAAATAAAAAATTAACAAAAACAAAAATATATAAAAAAATAAATATAAACAAGAAATGTCACAGTTACAAATGCCCCGAAGTGACCTGTAAGTGTGACCTTGACCTTGGAGCAATATGAAACCAACAGATATATTTAAAAATAATTTAAAAATATATATATTAAAAAAATAAAAATAAAATAAAAAAATAGTCACAAAAAAAAAACAAATCTGAAATACAATTACAAAAAAAATCACCCAAAAAAATATATATAAAAAAAACAAAAATTAAATAAAAAAATAAAATATATCACAAAAAAAAAAAGAATGAAATTTTTTTAATGAAAAACAAAGAAATAAATAAATAATTAAACAAGAAATATCACTGTAAGTGATAAATGTGTCCTTTGACCTCTAAGTATGACCTTAACCTTGGAGCCATTGACCTGGATTTTGTGCACGACACATCGTTTGGTTGTGGTGAGTTATCTAAAAATCTGTCCAGGCATGCAAAAGTTATTGACCGGACACAATTTGACCTTTGACCTCTAAGTGTGACCCTGACCTTGGGGCCACAGACCTGGATTTTGTGCGCGACACATCGTCTTGTTGTGGTGAGCATTTGTGCCAAGTTATTTGAAAATCCGTCCATGAATGCCAGAGTTATTGACCGGACACAATTTGTCTTTTGACCTCCAAGTGTGACCTTGACCTTGAAGACCTGGGTTTTGCGCGCGATACAGCGTCTTGTTATGATGATCAGTTGTGCCAAGTTATTCAAAAATCCCTGCAGTGGTTGTGACGTTACGATCCGTACACGAAATTGTGTACTTTTTTTGACCTATAAACTTCAAGTGTAACCTTGACCTTTGAGGTACGGATCTGGGTTTTGCGCGCGACACATCGTCTTGTTATGGTGATCACTTGTGTCAAGTTATTTGAAAATACCTGCAGGGGTTGTGACATTACGGTCAGGGCACGAAATTGCGTACCTGTTTTTGACCTATGAACTTCAAGTGTGACCTTGACCTTTTGAGGTACGGACCTGGGTTTTGCGCGCGACACATAATCTTGTTATGGTGATCACTTGTGCTCAGTTAATCAAGAATCCATGCAGGGGTTTTGAAAGTACAGTCCGGACACGAAAAGCGGAATGACGGACGGGCGGACAGAATCCAGACGTATGGCCGGACTGTGCGATTACTATATGCCCCCGAAACATTTTCGGGGACATAAAAAAGTTATTTGAAAATCCGTCCAGGAATGCCCCCTTTACAGTACCTGTCTCAAACAATTTGACCTATGACCTTTAAGTCTGACCTTGGGGCCACAGACCTGGATTTGTGCTCGACACATCGTCTTATTGTGGTGAGCACTTGTGCCAAGTTATTTGAAAATCCGTCCAGGAATGCCGGAGTTATTGTCTCATACAATTTGACCTTTGAACTCTAAGTGAGCTTGGAGCCACGGACCTGGATTTTGTGCGCGACACATCATGTTGTTGTGGTGAGCACTTGTGCCAAGTTAATTCAAAATCTGTCAAGAAATGCCAGTTATAGACCGGACATGATTTGAAATTTGACCTATAAGTGTGACCTTGACCTTGGAGTGACAGACCTGGATTTTGTGCGTGACATGTCGTCTGGTTGTGTTGAGCACTAGTGCCAAGTTATTTGAATATCCGTCCAGGAATGCCAGAGTTACTGACTGGACACAATTTGACCTTTGACCTCTAAATGTGACCTCGACGTTGGAGCCACGGACCTGGGTTTATACACAACGTCGTCTAGTTGTGGTGAGCAATTGTGCAAAGTAATTTGAAAATCTGTCCATGAATGTCAGAGTTATTAACCAGACACGAAAGCACTTTGTTTTGACCTTTGACCTCTAAGAGTGAACTTGACCTTGGAGGCACGGACCTGAATTTTGTGCGTGACACGTCGTCTTGTGGTGATCAATTGTGCCAAGTTATTTGAAAATCCGTCCATTTGAAGCGGACAGGATTGTACAGACGAACGGGGACGAACGGAAAGACAGTGCAACTACTTCGGGGGCATAAAAAAGAAAGTCATAACATCTGGTAAAGTTTGGCAAAGATCAGATGCAAAATTAAGGCCCATTGTATGACGAGGCAAATTATAGCAATTTTTACAAAATCAAGGGCCTTAACTCCGCTGTTACTGGTTCCGATCTGGCTGGTTTTCGAAACTGACCGAACTTTTATTGACATTAACAATTTGATAAAGTTTGGTAAAGATCGGATGAATAATGAAGCCTCTATCGTCTTAACGAGGCAAAATGTAAATCAAAATCAAGGGCCATAACTCTGCTGTTATTAGTCCGATATGGCTGGTTTTCGAACTTGTCCGAGCTTTCATTGATATTAACAATGTGGTACAGTTTGGTAAATAAGGATGAAAAATGAAGGCCCTATCGTCTTAACGAGGCAACATATAGCATATTGAACTAAATCAAGGGTCGTAACTCTGCTGTTACTGGTCCGATACTATGCTGTCATCAAATGCATTTGAAAATTATTCTTGGTTAACTAAACAATTTATGGTTGTGGTCGGGTCTATATGTCGTTTGAACAACACAGATTGACTTCATGTATTGGAAACATATGATCATGTCTCTGTGGTGATGACTTATCTTAAGTCTCTGTTGTTGGAATATCTCTCATCTCCATAAGGGTGGAATGTGGTTTGAATATTTATTCCATGTGGAACAACAGACCTATTAGTGGTTAATCGAACCACAGATGAACTCATGTATTGAACAACCACATGGAGACATATTCCAACCACATATTCCAACCACATTGGAGACCAGGAT